>BMAR01000081.1:0-227329 GCA_021605115.1 Astrephomene gubernaculifera
AGCCGTTCACGGCGCCGTCGCCGCCTCTTAGGGTAACATCACAACCGCTGCTCTGGTCTTCCACCTCACCGCATGTGTCCTCCACTGGCAGAGGGGAGCAGGGAGTCACCATGGAGTGGGGTTGTGGCTGTGTTGGTTGTACGGCGTTTGCGGTGACCGCGGCGGCGGCGGCCGTAGGGGCAATGGCGCCTTCGGCGGCGTTTCCGCCCTTGCCACCGCCGCTGGGCGAAAGCGGCGACCTCCGCCTCTCTCCTTCCAGCTGGCGTTGCTGCTGCTGTTTGCTGTACGAGTGCTGCTGCCGCTTCTGCTGCTGCTCCCGATACACAGCTCCGCCACGGGAGGACGAAGACGACGCGGAGCCCGCTGCCGCCAGCGGCACCGATGCCGCCGCTGCCAGGGCGCTGCTGGGGCCCCAGGAGGAGGAAGCGCCCGTCGCCGCTGAGGACAGGGAGCGGCTGCGTCGGGTTGCCGAGGAGGTGAACAGCAGCCGGCTGCCGCTGCTCCCGGGGGGAGCAGATCTGCCCGGGGTGAGGCTGCCTCCAGCGGCAGCGGCGGCGACATGGGGCGCAGCAGTGGCGGACCTGCCTGCTGGGAGGCTGCCGGCGGAGGAGGCGGAGATGGCGGAAGCAGCGGCGGAAGCAGTAGCATGTCCAGGTGCAACAACGCTGGCAGGACAGATGGCGGGAGGATTAGAAGTGGGAGCCGGAGCAGCAGGAGCAGCGCGGGTGGTGCTGGTGGCGGCGGCAGCGGTGGCTGGGCGTGCCGTGCCCGCAGCGGCGGTCTTCCCCTCCGTCAGGTGAGCCACCTTGTCCTATGGGTTGGGAGTGGAGCGGGGCGGGGGCCGAGCAAGGACAGCAGCTGGAGCCAAGGAGAGCGGGGTTCGTGGAGACAGCCTACGCTCACGCTCGTCCTGCCCATCGCCGTCCCCTAACTTACAGCTTGCATCGTCCCCCCTTCCCCTTCAACCCGTCACCCCCAGCTCCTGACCTCATGGTACACCACCTCCCGGATCCCCGCTTGGATGAGCAGCTTGGCGCACTCGTTGCATGGGAACATGGTCACGTAGATGCGCTGTACGGCAGAGGAGGGGCGGGGGCCAGAGGCAGAAGAGGGGGCAGCGGCAGAGGAGGGAGCAGGGCAGCGGCAGTGGAGGAGGGGGCAGCGGCAGCAACAGGGGTTGTGCGTGCGACTTGGTCGGGATATGCGTCATCAGGTGTACGGCATCCTGAGGCTGTGAAAGACATGAGAACACATGACAGAGACATCGTGTGAAGGCGAAAAGATTTGGGAGGAACGCGCCCGCATCTCTTCACCTTCCCTCCTGCCGCACCCGACTCTACCGGTATAGCCCCACTCCCCCTCTCACCGCTCCTGACACGCTTGCCGCGTTCTTATTGAGCAGCGCATTGGCCTCCGCGTGCACCACGTAGGGGTACTTGGTGCCCAGGGGGGCGGGCAGGCCGCGGGAGTCCACCGCGACCTGGGAGGGAGAGGGGAAGACAGCGGGGAGGACAAGGGAGGTAAACAGGTAATGGAAGGTAGCGGGATGGAGGTAGGGGTAATGAGATGGAGTGGGAAGCCGAGCGGTAGGGGGAGGAGCGGGCGGGAGGAGGTTTAACACACTGCGGCCAGCTTTCTTAACACACACGTTCATCATGCAAAGGCGTATCCCTAGCCTTGGCCATCTGTGTTTCCATCACTGCTATCATCGGCATGCCTCATATCTCGAACCCAGCTAGTCCTCACCTGCTTCCCGCCCCCCAGCCCTCACCTTGGCCCAGGGCAGCTGCCGGTCGCAGCAGCCGCGTGGGAAGCCATTGTAGCCGATACCCAGGATGACATTGTCACAGTTGACGATCACCGCCCCCACCTGCGCAGCCAAGCAATGACAGCCAGGCATATGCACACGAGGTAACACGTGGGGTGGTGGGGCGGGGCGGGGCGTAGTACGACAGGTAAGGACCTTGACGTCCATCGCCTCTTAAAGACTCTGCTTTTGCGGGCGGCCTGTCTAAATGTGGCCGCAGTTCCCCTTCCGACCAGGCCCTGCACCGTCGCCTCCTCTCTTTCGTGGGTACTGGCCCGATGTCCGGCTACGACTGGCTACGAGCTGTGGCCCTGTGTGCCCCGCTTCCTCGCGGTTGCTGGCCGCCACCACCTTCCCCTCCCACTCCTCCCCCTTCCCGCTCGCCTGCTTGTTGGGGTCCTTGGACCTCTCAGCGGACAGGAACGCCAGGGCCATGAAATAGTCGTCCCAGCTTAGGCTCCTGGGGTGAGAGGGGAGGAGGTCGGGCAAGGAGGGGGTGAGGGTTCAGGGGTTGAAGGCACTGGATTGGGATGCCGAAAGAGAGATATTCAGCAGGAAAGGGGCCAAGCAGCATTGCGAGTAGAAGCGGGGTGAAGGGTGGAGCGCAGGAGCATTCGAAAGATGGAGAGAGGGTCCAGAGCACGTGCGCGCTTGAAGCCTGGTTGGTTGCGCTTACCCTCCTCGCGGTGCGGGGTCCGTGGGGTCCCTCCGTCCCAGGGCTTGCAGCGGTGACTTCAGGTCGTCCAGCGCTGCTGTGCTGGGGCCATGTCCGACAGGCATTGGAGTGGCTTGCACCTGGTGAAGGCCGGATAGCGCCGCAAAGTCGGCTTCCAACGACTTGGTTTTCATGTCCCGTGTTTTGTGTGGTGTTGCAGCTACCGTGACGACAGCGTCTGCAGCTGTGCAGGGAAATGGCATTTGCCCGGCATGCACCTCGCCTAGCGCTTCAAGGCATCCTTCTGATTGTGCCTCCTGCTGACTAAGCACCATGAGAGAGGACTTAGGCCGTTCTTTGTGGCCGGCAGACGATGGGCCATGGGCGCGAGATGGTCGGAGAAAGACGCATGCCACAGCCGCGCCCGCGACTGCGCCAGATACGAGACCAGCGACAAGTACCGGAGTCCAAGGCACTGTGCCTGTTTGAACTACGTGCTGTGAGAGCTCGGTGGATGGCATGGCAATTTTCGCTTCCCGCCTTCACGCTCTTTCCCAGTAGATTATAGGGAAGCCTGACGTTCAAGCTCTATATTTACGCTTTTAAAATGCACTTGCATACCAGTGGCCGTAAGAGTGCTTGCGCACGATATGCGAAAGCTGCATATGCATGGATCCGCTCCGAAGTTAGCTATTCTGCATAACCAATATGCCCCCCAGACGAGGAGTCTACCCAAATCATGCTGGCCAGCAAAACATGATCTACGCGTAATACTGTTCGCAGAAAGCAGAGAAACAAGCATTGTCCCGTATGCCGTACATCACCATGAGTGTTTATTGAGGACAAGGCAGCGTAAAAGCAATACATATTTTCAGCGGATTTGAGTTCACTAACATCTTGTAGAGCTGCATACGCACACTTTGGATAGGATCAGTCTTAAGTTACCGAGGGGCCTCGCGTTGACCGGTTCCAGCCAAGCCTATAAGCCATATTGCAAGCGGCAGGTATGTGATCTTCGTCATAGTCAGGCAGTTTGCTTATCATCCCATCGACTATAAATCGGTGTATGTTATTATGGGCTGTAGCGGGCTTGCCGGCCTCACTGCAAGCCATTATAGCTAGCAAGGCGATAGCGTTTGCTTGAACTTTTGCCCGCATTCCTGAATTATTAAGATTTAATGTTCAGAATGCTCGACCTTGACTGCAGACACCTATTTTCTCCCTACGCAGGTATCCATGGCTTTCGCAGCAGCCGACCTCGCACCAGAAATGCTGCAGCTTAACGGTCAGCTACCAGATTGGGTGGAGGACGAGACCGACGTTCTGCCGCTGACGCCAACCCAGCCAATGGAGCAGCCCACATTCGGCCCTGAGACTGATGCTGCTGAGGCACAACAAGAAAGCCGCTCGGCCAGGCCCAAACGTCCACTTGCACCTTACTCCCAGCGCGAAATCTACGAGAAGAAACCGCTCTCAAGTCGCCGTATGCCCGCTTCAAGCGGCAGGCGCTCAATCAACAAGGCCACGCCCGACAGCAGCACTCCAGGCACCGGCGCTGGACTCAAATCGCACGCAACCTCCACTGCCATGTCTCCAAGTGCAAGCATTCCTGCGATCACCGCCCGCCGCAGCACCGCCACGACCAAGGCAACAGCCACAACTACCGGCGACGAATCCACCACTGCTCGGATGCGCGCTGCTCCGGACACCGGCATGTCTCCTCGCCCGCTTTCCAGCCGACAGCAACACGTTCCCCACCACATGCAACCAACCAAGTCGGCTGCAGCCCGCCTGCAGCTAGCTGGTGTTACCGCCTCCGAGCTTACTGGTGCTGCTGCTGCTGGTGCTTCCACAGCAGCTGACAAGTCCCGCGCCTTCAAGGCCGGACGTACTGCGGCCGCTGGCAAAGCCGCTAACAAGATCAAGCAGCAGCAGCAGCGGCAACAGTCTCAGCAGTCCATGGAGGCAGCTCCCAAGTCCTCACGCGACACCCACGCCAGCACCCCGGCTTCCCAACCGCAGCAACATGAGCAAGACCAGGGCCAGCAGCCTGATCAGCTGACATTGTCATCAGGCAAGAGCCCTGCCAAGAGCCCGGCCAAGATGGCTGCCATCTTCGTCCGGCCCTCAACCACCCCCACCGTCAGCGGCGGCGGAGCTCCTGAGGACGCCGCCATTCCTGCTGCCGCCATCGCCACCAACCCCAGCGATGGCGATGCCGTGCACGCGCCGTCCGCAGCCTGCAAGTCCACCTCCGGTCCTGCTGCCGCATCCGCACCTGCTGCTTCCATCACCGCCTCTCCCCGGCGGCCGCAGCATCACCCGCCCTCGCCGCACCTCCCTGCCATTAGATCCAAGGGGACGTCTGCCACCACAACCCCCAAGCGCTCCAACGCGGCCGCCTCCTCCAAGGATAAGGCCAAGGACAACAGCAGCAGCAACCGCCACCATGACGGCGACAACGACTGCTGCGTGCAGCGCGACGCCAAGACTCCCGCCTCCAGTCGCGATGCCGCTGTCACTCCCGCCAAGCCCAAATCCACCACCGTGCGCGCCCTCTCCCCTGCCGTGGCTGCTGCTGCTGCGCCTACCGCTGCGCCGCCGGCGTCCCCAGCAGCGGAAGCGGAGAGCAGCGCCCTTGCCGCAGCCATTAGCCGCGAGGTCGAGCCGGTGGTGCAGGATGAGGCGATCGCGGCGGAGAAGGATGTGACGCTGGATGTTGATGGCGACGCCTCGGTTGCGTCGGCGACTCCGAGCAAGAGGGGGGCGGATCAGCAGCAGGGCCCGGTGGACCCGCAAGAGGAGATGGCGGCGGCGACGGCGTGGCGCAGCATGGACGAGGGGCGGCCGGTGGAGCAGGGCTGTGGCTGTGTGGTGATGTGAGCAGCGGGCGGTGTAAGCCTCGGGCGGCAGGGCATCTGTGTGGTGGATGGCATGCATTTCGATGGAATGCGAGGGTTGCGGTGCAGCAGGGTGGGTGAGAACCGGAGGAGGGCAATCGCCGACCTGTGCTATTGGAGTGTGATTCATGGGTACGTTGACGAAGTCTGGATTGCCTGAGGAGGTAGTTCAACGGAGTCGCAAGGAAACACAACCTTTGGAGGTACAGAGAAAGTATGTGGTAGAAGACCTGTGGGTGTGCTGAGAAGGCTGGTAGGTGGATGGATGGGTTGGTGTTTGTTGTACATAGTTGTAGTTCTAGCCGTTGGAGCCATAGATGTTGGGAGGACGCCGTGCTTGGCTCTGTCATAGTTTCAGCCAGTGAGCTTGGGTGCTGCTGTGTTCGCTGCCTGCCCGGGTGTCTGCTGCCGGACAAACCCAAACCCTAGTAGTTTGGTGGGCAGCAGCAACAAGCATGGCCCGCAACCTCACAGCTCGACACGTTCTTATTCTTTGATTGTAGTGTGGATGCAATCCTAGGCACAGCAGCGCACCGGACAGTGACGGTTGCATGTCTGATCTACCGTACCCATGTCACCTGCGCATGTCATGACGGAGGCGCCATGGAACGGACAACCGGCGCCGTCACCACTGCCGTGTGGTGTGGGCCTTGAGCACCCTTTTGGCCCCTTTCCTCTATTATTTGGTGATCTTGTCTTGTCTCTCTTGTCTTGTCTCCTCTGGCCCCAGTCGTGTTGGGAAGCTAGGGAGCCCCAGGACGCACGGCTTTCGCGAACAGACTAGCTGCCGTGATCAGTGCCGCATTACGGCACAACACGTGATTGATTCGTCGACATGACGAGGCGTCCAATCTGTTGTCCCCTAGGGTTTCGTTCTAAATTTTCTTAATCTCTGGACACGACGCCGCTGACAAAACGTGTGCGATATCGTAATGTGTATAGATGAAGTGTGCTACACCTTGCTGCGACTATCGTCGTAGCTTTGATTCTTACGCACCTTACGGTGCTCCCTCTTAGGCAACATGTCTAGGTTCGAACCTGTGCTAACCTGAGACAGGAGTTCGACGTTTAGGCATCTAGCAAGCTAGGCGGCGTGTCCCTGGCATCTAAGGACACTTGCCGACCTTGTACGAACGGCTTCGGGGGTGTCTTGTTGGTACTGACTAGATGATATGGACCATGCGAATAATTTTCGCGCTGTTGTCTTGACGTCTGTTGTACATGTACCACGGGTCTTCCGAACACTGCAGTATGACTAAACGTACTGCCACTATATCTGCCGGGGCGTGCAGCTCTGAATACGTGCAGCACTCGGGCCTTGTAAAGGTCAATGTCTTCGCAACTCCTTTGTCTCAATTCATAAGTTCTCGTTAGGAAGCGCCCAAAGCCCTCATCCTAACCGTCAATAGCCGCATGCTCACCCGGCCACATCCAGTGCACCCCACAGCTCCAAGGCAGCACCGAGTCGTGTTGCCCGTGCACACAAGCACTTCGTAGCAAAGCAGATTGCTCGCCAATCGTTAGTGTCTACCAGTTACACCAGTTAAAACACACAACCACCCTTCCGACTCGATGATACCAACGTACAACACATCAGGCCACACTGCAAGGGCTTTCCAAGCCGTGCCCCGAGTGCCACGCTTGCTTCCAAGCCAGGCACCTACCTCATACCTATTACAAGTCCATTACCATGACCCTACGCCCTTCTGCAACCCTACTCACGCGTTCTCGCCAGCCGCCTGCTTGCCCCTCCCCCGCCGCACCACGGCAAACCTCGCTGGACGAAACGGCGCCAACAACTCCGCCGCACTCCCCACCCCCCCTCTTCCTCCACCTACTGCTGCTGCTGCTGCTCCACTTCCCCTACCTCCACCACCTCCCTCACCTCCTCCTTCACCCGCACCCTCCTTCCGCGCCCCCACCTCCGCCGCAATCACCTCCGCCAGCAGCCAGCCGGTGGCGGGTCCGTTGAGGATGCCCCAGCAGCCGTGACCTGCAGCCAGCAGCAGCCCCCGGCAGCAGCCCGGCAGGGGCCCTATGAGCGGCAGATTGTCGGGCGAGCAGGGCAGGTAGCAGGCCTGCTGGGTCTCCACCGGGGCCTGGCAGGGGAGGGAGGGGAGGGGAGGGCGGGTAAGAGTAAGGTAGTGTCAAGCGAGGGAAGTGAGGGCACCGGCGACAGGGAGTGGGGGACGGGAGATAACGGGAGCAGGAGGGGTGGGGTTGGGAGACCGCATGCCAGCGCCCTTGCTTCTTTCCTTCCCTCCGTCTTCCTTACCCAAGGCCTACCCCACGCCCCCACCTGCGCCAGACTGCTGGCCAGGCCGGCTGCCACTCGCCGGATGTAGTCCGCCCGCTGGGGGTCCACATGCACCTGCGTGGCAGGGAGGCAGGCAGGCAGTGAACGCACAGGTGCGTGCCAGGATGGGAGGAAAACACAGGACAGGAGGAGGACAGGACACACACCTACACAACACGGATGCCGCATCGTGCTTTCCTCGTGACTATATTCTCGTCAGCTGAAACCAGTTCGCCATGCAGGCTGCGGACCGCTGTAGGGATGCTGCGGAAACACGCCACGCCTTATCCCTGCCGGCACCGTCAGGCACACCCTCCCACCTGCGACCTGCTTTGCCCTAATGTGTGGTTCCCAATGGTTTGGTATGTGGCCTTTGACCTCCCACCTGCGACGCCGCGGGCGGTAGCGGCACCTCGGGCTGGCCCTCCCCACACACGTACACAGAGCCATCAGGGCGCGGATACACCTCGGGCTCTAGGGTACGACCTGGGAGGGGAAGGAGGAGAGGGAGGGGTGGTGGATTTAGGGTTTGGGGGGGTGTATGTCTTATGTCGTACAGGTTGGGCCGTACGTACGGCACATGCTACCGGGTACCAACTGGACGTGTGATGATCGCGCCAGAACTACTCCCTACGAAGCCATCCCTGGCGGAAGCACCCTTCGCCCTTGCCTCCTCAATGTCGTCTCCTCCCTTTCTCAACGTCCCCTCATGTGTCATGTACCTCATGTTCCCTCACCTGACGCCAGTTCGAACCCCGTGAACAGCATATGGTTGCTCAGCGGCCGCTGCGGCCTCAGCACCACGCTGTGGGCCTTATGCCCCGTGATGCGCGGCAGCCAGGTGGGGGTGTGCGGAGCCAGCCAAGACCGTACGGCATCCGACCAGGGGCCCATCGCAATCACCACCACGTCTGCCGGCAGCACCCGCCCTCCCTGCAGCCGCACGCCTGTTTGTGTGTGCATGTACGTAACAGGAGTGTACGGAACAGGATCGGTATTGTAGGGCATCTATGCACAAGGGAGAAGCCTTGGTGGGGTGCTTTGTGGAGTGCTTGGTGGGGATGCCCTGATGATATGTCACGGGGGTGTACAGGATGTGGAAGAAGGCAAGGAAGGAGATGTTGGCAAGAGGAAGGGCGAAGGAGGAGGATGGAAAATAGCAGGGAAGCATCCGTTTACCTATCCCTGGGCGGACGGAAAACCGGGAGGCACCGGAGGTGGAAGGTAAGGTGTACGCATGCAAAGGTGCACCAAATGTGGCGACTGGGATGCGACTAAGCACCCACGTCCGCCTTACCAACCCTCCGCCCCAATCCTGCCTTGCCCCTTCCTCCTACCTGTGACCCGCCGATTGGTTTCCCCACCGACGCTGCCTCCGCTACCACCGCTGACTCTCATCTCATGCCTTTGCTCCTCCGCCTCCCTCCCTCTTGCCTCCGCCACCGCCGCCGCCTCCTGCCCCTCCTCCTCCTCCTGCAGCTGCAGTCCCTCCACGCAGGTCCCCCGCAGCAGCACCGACCCACGGGTCACCGCGGAGTCCAGCAGCGCTTGCGTGAGGCGGGCTGGGTGCACTTGGGCGGTGGTGGCGGGGGATCCCAGGGTCTGAGCGGGGAGGCGGTGTAGGGGTGCAGGTGGGTGAGGGTGGCAAGGCAGACGTAAACCTGGCAAGGCCCAGCCCTCCGTCCGTACACCATTAAAGGGTGAAAACGAGGACCGGGATCTTGGGAACGCAACCGTCGGTGCGGTCAAACGCCGTCCGTACACTTCCTAGAAAGGGCCTCCCCACCTCACCGAGGCATTTGTGATGGTGTTCCCGTCCAGCCAGTCAGGCAGCAGATGAGCCCCCGGGGGGGCCCTGCTGCTGCTACGGCGGCTACTGCCGCTAGCATCGCCACCGCCACCACCGCTGCTGCTGTTGCTGCCTGCGCCTCCACTTCCACGGCCGGAGCGGCCTCGTTCTGAAGCTTCAACCTGCAGTCCACGTCAATTCATCAAGACCATTCGTGCGGTGTACAGTCCCGGTGTACTGTCTCGGTGGACTCTCGGTGGCACTTCCCGACTCCCCACCGTATCAGCAAGGCAGCCAGCCAGCCTGCCATCCTGATCACCCACCAAAACCTACTAGGTTCTGGTTCAGGCAGATGACGTATTTTTCCGTCGCCGTACAGCTCACCGCCGCAACCCGCGCCGTACATCCGTACACGCCGCGTCACCCCTCCCGTACCCACCTGCAGGGTGTGCACTGCCCGGTATCCCAGCTGCTCCTGCCCCAGCTCGGCCGCTAGCTGCTGGTGCAGGGCGAATGAGAGCCGCGAGAGGGGGCCCAGAGGGGAGGAGTCGTTCCAGTCCAGAGCCAAGAAGCCGCCCGCTTTGCCTGACAGGGAGGGCGGAGTGGCAGGAGGCGTTCCATGCAGCGGATAGTAAGCGCAGGTTGAGGAGCACGATGAAGCTTCAGGGTCTGGTTGGGGGGAACGACTACCATACATTTCCGTTCGTGGAATGTACGACAGGCGGTAAGGAGGGCAGAGGCTGTCGGAACTGTCAGAGTGTTACGAAAATTGGCCGCCATACTGTCAGTGTGTATGTCGGTAGCGTTGGGGTAACGTAATGACGCGGCGGGTACGTGCACACAATGCGCACCCGGAAACTTCACTCCTACGTCACGATAGCTGACGATACCGTAGGCGGCAGTTTTGCGGCCAGTTGGTTTAGCAGTGGGAGCAGGGTCAATCAAGGGCTGGGACACCAAACCTGGAGAGCGCCCTGTTTGCAAGCAGGTAGCTAGTAGCGCAATGCCGTACCTGGGAAACCTGCCTGGGGGTGTGTGGGGCTGCTGCCTCGGCCCCTTCCTTGCCCGTGCCCCCCCCCTCCGCACAACACCCCAATCCGTCAAAGTACATACCCAAAACCCTAGCAAGGTTGGCGGCCCCACCCCACCCGAAGCGGCACATGCGGGCTCCTCCCGTTCCACCACCGTCACCGCCTCCGCTAGGCCTCGGGCTGCCAGGTAGTGGGCTGTGGCGGCCCCGATGATGCCACCGCCGCAGATGACGATCCTGCGAGGGTAGGAAGGCGGCAAGGACGTGAAGATGGAAGAGAAGCAGGGAGAGGTGAGAGGGCGGGAGATGGGCAGAGAATAGGGCTCTTGTCGCAGAGGACAATCATGAGCCAAGTGTGAGGCGATGGGAGGAGAGGGAGGGAGGAGGATGGGGATGAATAGTGTCGGAGGGACGGGTGTTCTTGTTTGGGTCAGATGGTGTGCATCAGCGCATGCGTGTGCAGGTGTTGTAGCCATGCTGGGCTGTGAGTGAACCATGGGTCAATTGCGCATGAAGCCGCTTTACTGTGTGCAAGACAGTTGCACACAGTTACATGTACAGCGTACAAGACACACAGGTTCCTGCATGAGTCGTGCGTTACTTGTGGTGGTTTGCTCGAGGAAACGTTAAAGAGCTACGGTGTACTGGGTTGCGAGTAGGGCTAAAAGCCTTAAACATCAGCACGAGGCTCCAGCAAACTAACGAAATATTCCCGCCTGGATTCAACCAACCATGCGCCTAGCGAACTGCACTTGTAAGTTGTAACAACAGCGGGACTTGATCGCCGCACCTCTGTAGAGGCTTGCGATTGTGGCCGCTGCCAGAGGTCATGTCGCCTTTTCGCGCCTCAGAGGAAGCCATCTGTGCCGATGAATGCGCTAGACCGCCGCGCTTCTTTTGCAAGGAGAAACCTCGCCTAACCGCTCGCGATTTGCTTGGAAAGGTGTTGTAACACCCGCTCACCGATTGAGACGATAAAAGGCGGTAAGGCATTGTAAAGAACCTAAGCAGTGAAAGCCCTGCTGGTCATGGCAGGGCCTAAAATGGCAAGCCGTTGGTTTCGGGGAAGCGCCAGGACAGGCACTTAGTCAAGCGGTGCCCGTGCACTGCAGCATCTAAAACTCATAAAAGTATCCTGAAATGCCCCGCATTTCTGCAACGGCAACGCGTCCCATTGCGGCGAGAACGGCGAGCGAGGCCGTGACACCGTACTGCAGGGGAGAGGGAGGCCGCAGACTGCCGAAGAGGAAAGGTGGCACTTTCCTACCGGTATTAGCGCATCCGACAGGGATCTAAGCCTTGGCCTCAGACGCACACCCGTGCTGCGTTGTTTCGCGCTGGGTCCTCCCAGGAACGGCACGTCAGCGGCGCGGTGGTGGGGGAAGGGCGACATGAATCACGGCATGGACGTGGCAGCTGTTGCCACCCTGTCGCGGCTTTCGGGATACCTCCTGCCTGCCTGCTGCTGGGAGAGAAGGACCGCCGCAAGGCAGCGAGCACACCCCGCCGGCTCGCGACATGGAGCAGTTCCAGGGGCCCGGGTGATCGTGCCACAGTCGTTCAGTAAAGCAGGGTGGTTCAGGCGCGCTTCTTGAAGAGGACGTGTGATGTCCCAACTGTTTCCTGGCCGCTGAGTGGCCAAGGACTCCCATCCGCGGCGAACACAGCCCCACTCGAACGCACTGCGCACCCAGAAGCAGTATCCTGGTTCGCTCTTGCACTTTATTAACCGCTTAACCACCAAAACCGGGCAGCCGTTGGCAAGGAAAGCGGTGTCGGGGCCACAGCAGGACCCCCACTACAGTAGGTCGCCGCATGCCTCGTACTCCTCCCCGTCACTCTTAGCACCTCTTAAGAACCCCAATGCACTCCAACGCATATACGTAAACTGACGTTAGGCGGCGAACCGCGGGAGCTGAATGCCCCTCTCTCTCCGGAGTTTGTCGCAGCCAAGACGTTTTACCGCACAATTAAATATCATCTCTACTCGCCGGACCTCATGCCTACCTCTTACTTCTCACACAAACCTCTCTCTTCATAACACCAGCAAGCATGCACTGTTATAGAGAGCCTTTGCCGTACTAGCTGCACCAAGCTTCCGCCCGCACCCCGGGCTCTCCTCCTGCAGCTACCGGCAATACAGTACATCTCCTTCAAGCAGCGGTAACAAGACGCAACCAACCACCTAAACACACGTCCACTGCAAATGCGCATGCACACACCAGCTCGCTGCGTACCTTACCCCTGCATGCACGCACCCGTAACAAAGGACGTCATTGGGAACCACCGCCACCGCTTACCTTCCCACACCTCCTACCCACACACCTCCAGCGCACCCGCATACACAACAACGCTGCAAACACACACCCATGCACACCCACCTAGCCTACCCAAACACCCCGCTCGCCATCTACACCCCTCCGCCCCCCGCTCCGTACTTCACCTGCTCATGCCGCACGCTGCACATGCCAGGACGCCCCCACCCTGCCTTGCCATCGGGCAGCACCCGCAGCCGCTCCGCCATCCCGCGCACAGGTTGCCTTGAGCAGCCGCCTCCCTGCCTCCCTACTCTCCTCCTCCCTCAGCTTCCCTCTATCCCAATCGTTCCCAATCAATCAACCTGTGGGTCTGGTATATCTCTGGCCCCTCAACTTCCCCTCATCATGCAGGAGGGGCGCTGTCATGCAGGAGGGGCGGCAGCGGAGGCGGTCCACTGCTGCGGCATGCCGCCCTCGCCGCGCTCCGCAACACCCGCAGCCGCCGCGGGGGCGACACCAGCGTCCAGCGCCTGAAGGGGCGGGGGGGTGGGGTGCAGCGTGCGGCGTGTTGGGGGCAGGGGACGTGTGGGCGGATGGACGGCATCTCCCTCCGCCACTCTCCCCCACCATCACCCCAGTTCCCCGCACCACCCTCCACTTCCTTCGCAACACCCCCCCTCCTCATCCACCTCCCTCCCTCCTCCCTCCCCCCCCTTCCCCCGCCCCCCCGGCCCCCACCTGCAGGAACCTCTCCGCCTCCAGTGCCGCCATGCAGCCGCTGCCCGCCGCCGTGATGGCCTGCCGGTACTTACGATCCATCACGTCACCCGCGGCGAACACACCTGGGCAGGCAGGGAGGAGGGGGAGGGTGGGGGGGGTGCATGGGGGGGGGGGTGCATGGGGAGGGTGGGTGCAGGTGGGGTCGTGGGAGTTTGCAGACAGGGGCGGTGGTGTGTCTGCCTTGTGTCTGACGTGTTACTGCCGCTACCGCTACTGAGCCACGACGCTCCAACCACTAATGGTGGTGGTGTAGAGGGACTACAGGAGGCAAGTGGGAGTCGAATAAGCCGTAGAGGCACAGTAGAGGCAGGCCCAGGCAGGGGCAAGACAAGGCGGGATGGCCGGGGATGTGCGCTAGGACGCTAGCGCAAGGTGATAACAGCAGGAACAGGGGCGGAAGAGGGTTGGCGACTGGGAGCCGTCTCGGGGGGTGCAGTCGCAGCGTCGTTTCCCACCTCCCCAACCCACCTGGCACGCTGGTGACGGTGCTGCCGGGCGCAGTGACGATGTAGCCGTAGTCGTCCAGGTCCAACTGGTGGGGGGGGGCCGGCAGGCGTAGAGTGGAGTAGGGAGAGGAGTCGTGGCAACAGCGGAATGACCCATGGGTCGTGGCAGGGGGGTGAAGTGTCAGGCAGATGCGTGAAGCGTCACGAGGCACGGCCCACCATCATCCGTGCACCCCCACCCCACCCCACCACTCCCCCAGCCCCTCCATTGCTGCCCTTATCACCTATTACCTTCCCCCTGTGGGGCACTCCTCACCTGCCCCTGCAGGAAGTCCGTGGCGGGTCGGTGTCCGATGGCGAAGAACAGCCCGCACACCTCCAACCGCTCCAGCACCTCACCACCGTCCCTCCCTGCTGCATGGGCAGCACCCGCAGCACCCGCAGCAGCACCCGCAGCAGCAGCTGGTGCGGGCGGCGCCGCTGCCAGCCCCACCGGTGCGCCCGCCGGCAGCGGCGAGCGGGCGATGGTGATGGCCTCCAGGTTGCCGGTTGCCTCGCTGCCATGCGCCTCACGCACCTCGGCGCACCACAGCACCTCGATCTTGGGGTTGGCCAAGGCGCGGCGGGCCATGGACTGGGGCGGGAGGGGCGGGAGAGGCGGGAAATGGGAAGGAGAAGTGAGCGGGGTGAGAGATGCACGAGTCGTTGCAGCAGCAGCAGCAGCACGAAAGTGCGCGGTCGGTGGCTAATCGCCTGCCTGCCCGCCCTGAAATGCATCCCGGGCTTTCACAGTGGGGGAATGCTATGCCAGACCCTTCAACCCCCTCTACTGCCCCCTGCACCATGCCTTCTTTCCCACCCCGCTCCGCAACCCCCCCACACCCGCCTCCTACCTTGGAAGCCTCCAGGTAGTTGAAGCGGTGAATGATGTAGACCTTGGAGGCGTACCTGGGGGAGAGGGGGGAGGGCTCTAATGACTTCAGACATAGTTAGCTAGGCACGGGAAAACCAGATTGTCGGCCACATATTCGTGATGCCCAGCCATTCCCGCAGCAGCCGCCCCCACCGCCCACATCCGCCCTCCCTCTCCCTCTCCCTCCCGCTCCCGCCAGCCCACCTGGTGAGGAACATGGCTTCCTCCATGGCGCTATCGCCCCCGCCCACCACCGCAACCGGCTTGTTCCTGGGGGGGTCGGGGGTTCAAAAGGAGGGCCCGGGGGAGGGGATGGGGCTACATACCGTAGCAGGACATGATAGCGCTGCATGCGGCATGTGGCAACAAAAGAGGCGCAGCAAAGAAAGCGCTGTTAAGAGGCCGACGCAGCCATGGTGGTGACATCCGACAATTTAGTACGCCCCTACTTGCGTCCGGCTTATCAAGCACAGGCACCTGATGAGCGGCGAGGATCCATCGCAGATGGCGCACGCGGAGATGCCACGGTTCCAGTAGCCGCCCTCCGACTCGTCCCCGCTGCCCGGGAAGCGCAGCCTCTTGGCGCTCGCACCTGCATGCGTGCGTGCGGGCATGGGGGTGGGGGTGGGGGAAGGGAGCGGGCTGCTTCGCATCAGCTGGACCGGGCCCCTTCCTCAACGTGCCTTTACCTCCCTCTTGCTGCGTTCTCTTTCCCGACCACTCAATCCACTCCTTCCCTCTTTTTACCCTTCCACATGGCTGGCTGGCTGGCTGGCTGGTTCCATAGCTCCGTGGTTGCATGCACTTCCCACCAACCAACCAACCACCAACCGCCCTCACCCCCCTCACCCGTGGCGATGATCACGGCGTCCGCGGTCACACAGCGCTCCGTGGTTCGCAACGTGAAGGGGCCGCGACGCTTGCGCTGCGCTGCACCGCCACTGGGAGCCGCGGGTGCGCCGGGTTGCTGCTGTTGATGTTGTTGTTGCGGTGTTTGAACCCCTGTTCCGCTACTGCTGCTGCTGCTAGAGTCGGAGCCCTCTTGGTCGAATACTTGGAAGTCAACGGACGTGACGGTTTCTGTGAAGACGCGAGTGCCGTAGCGCTTGCTGTGTTGCCTGCGGGATGGGGAGGCCGGCGGGGGCGTGGGATGGAGGGAGATGGGGGAGTTTGAGAGGGACCGACTGATTGGGCAGGGGAGCGCACATGGGGCGCACACCCTCCATGCAAGCCCTCCCCTCCTTCCTCACATTACTCCTTCCTCTGCCCTTCCCTGCTCCCTCCTCACTTGAACTTCTCCGTCAGGTCGATGCCCATGATGGGCTCAACGAAGCCCGGGAAGTTCTCCACGAAGGTGGTGGTGGTCAGCTGGCCGCCGGGGGCAATGCCGGCTGCCATGAAACCCTGGGGGGCGGGGGCCGGGGGGGGGGGAGGGGTCGGGGTTGGGACGGGGGTAGATAATGTGGGGCTGAGCGAAGGAGGAGGAGGGAGAGAGGAGGGTGAGTGAGCGTGTGAAGGCAGAAGCAAGGGCAGGAGAGCCAAAGGAGTGAGGAGCTACCCTCCCGGGTAGCTGCTGCGAGGACGGGAGTAGGTGTGGGTGTTGCCAAAGGTGTTGGGGGAAGGGAAAGACAGTAGGTGCGATGGGGGCCAGTAGTGCCCCGTATGAGCGCTAACTGATGACCCAAATCGCTGCCGTACTAGCTGAGCTTCCAACTGGCCCTTCCGCGCGCGCCTTTAGGTGCCCCACACCTCCCCTAGCCCTCCAAGCAGCAGTCCCTCAGGTCCGCCACCAGCAAACCATTGCGCCCTCGCTCTCCTGAATATGCCCATGTGGGTCACAGCGGATGCGCTGCGGTCTGACTTGCCTCAAAGACTATTGGCTCCAGCTCCGCACGCGCTGCGTAGATCGCCGCCGTGTGTGCTGCAGGGCCCCCTCCTATGATGGCAACCCTGGTGTGGAGTGGCTGGCAAACATGTACCGGCGGTGGCGGATGGCGAGGCACAGGCGGGGTGAGGTGGGGCAACCGAGATGTCAGGCCCTCTGACTAATTGAAGTAATGAGCAGGGGAATGGTGATAGTCCACCGGCTATGGCTTGCGTCGGCAGAGCAGGCGCTAAGGGACGCAAACACGCCATGACATGCTGCACGCGCCTGTTCGGTGACGGTCGGATATATATCGACCACGTTTGATAAAAAGCTGTGTTGTGACGCTTATTGGATATAGAGCATGTCTAGCGGTAACACCCTTAACGGCACATACAATGCAGACCTGCTTTCCATCCGCTCCAGCACTCGCAGACGCCTTGACGACAGCAACCCGTAAACATCGGCGCTGAAACGATGTTGGTGTGATCCTCGATCGTGCGTTTACGCGAAGCGGACAAGCTGTTCCGACGCAACACTGGCTTGGGGCGCGAAGTCGTGTGGACATCGTGAATAGGCAGTTGTTGTCAAAGCTTAAAACGCGTGCACAAAACACGTTTGACGGATACATGGCTTTGCTGATGCTTGCGTAGTACTACACCTGATGACGCCCGGATCCTCTCTTTCAACCGATGGCGAAGACAGCAACTCCAGCACCATCATATCGCAAGTTAAACAGCTTACACATCTTTATACGCTTTTAGAAGCAAGCGTGGATGCCCAGCTAGCGTGGCTAGCGAAGGCGCCAGACCTTTCAAACCTTCGTTGCCTCGGAACAATGTGGCGGACTCTATGGCACCTTCCTTTCTGCACGCGGCGTACCTTGGGGTGCTGTTTACTTTACTTTATGTGACCGTGCAGCACTGCCTGTATTCGAGCCTTGTGGAGTGCTTGGCGCTAGCACCATCAATCCTCGGGCAGCGGTGCTACACCTTGGACACCAAGCAAGCGGTCTCAGCGCCCATACCTTGTGGTCAACCCGTCGTGGCAATCCACCCCATAGAAGCTGCGGTCCACCCCGTTGTGTTATCCCACAGCAAGTTGTGACCCACCCTGTCGCGTTTAACCTGAACCCTTGTCATATGTTTCATGACATATGAGCTTGGTTGTATAGCTACATCATACCACGTGACAGGCATCGCCAGTTCAATTGATCCAGCAAAGGTACACTACACTGCCTTCACCCCCATCCGATTCGTACGACGACCAGTCGCCCATACTCACATGCAGGCTAGCTCGCTAGCATGTCTGGTAACTAATGCGCATATGGCGCTACCTGGTGTCTCCTTTCTTGCCACTCATCACTTGTCTCGTCAAGACTCTGCGCGCTTGGGCCCGCCAACGGCCACCGCAACCGCCAACAGCAACCAAAACCGCAACTCAAATATTGCACCCTGCAGTCACATACACACCCTAGCATCCCTTGGTTCGGTCACTCCAGGCACACCTCGAACACGGTCAACAGCTAAACAATTTAGTTGTGAACTAACCATAGTTATCCAGGCACACGCCTCGGTCGAATCAGCCGCTCGCTGACAACCAGCGGATGTTGACAGACGTTGGTTGGCTCACGCGTCGAATGAACGGGGAAATAACCTATAAACAGCTTGCCGTCCAGGCATGCACAAGGCTGCTCAGTGTTTCAAGCTCCCAGTTAACGAGTCACGGCAACTGCCATGTACGGCAATGCCAACTGTACGACAGAAGATATACGGTATGCACAGAGTCCGCATGCACGCTCATCAGAGGTTAAGAAAAACCCATTTACGTCCAGGCTGGTCCAGGGCACAAATTCTGTAAGCGTAAACTGGCCGCGATCACGTGTGTACATCACATATACAGGTGGTACGTACATGTCCCCAAACACCACGGTCTCAAGTTGAATATGCGGTCCCTTCCCTCTGCAGCTACACTATCCCAGCAGGCTACCCACCACAAGCCACAACCCGACAGGAACCCCCCTACCTCCTCCGCCTGCGCCCGCCATTGCCATCACGGCCTTTCCTCCCCTCCTCCTTTCCCCCACCTCCTCCGTGCCCACGCCTCTGATCCCTCTCCTTCTCTGCACCACCTTTTCCCTCCACACCACAGCCCCCACAGGTCTGCAACAGCATGTGCGAAGACCCCTGCGCGCCGCCCGCTCTACCCAGCGTGCCTTCCACCAAACCCGCCACCCCCAACATCAGCAACATGCCACACGCAACACCACCCGACCACAACGCCAGCTGCATCAACACGTTGCCCAGAGGGTGGCGAGAGGGACCTGTACCGCCGTCAACGTTGGTACTGTCGCCCTCGCCTTGGTCATTATCGCCCAGGCAGTGCCGTGGCGACTTCCCTCCGCTCGCTACCTCGTCCTCAGGAACTGCGGAAAGCGGTGGGGGCCTGCTCCCTTGGTGCGATGCACAGCGTGCATGCGAGGACGGTGCGGAGGGAGACGAGGAGGAACAGGAGGAGGAGGCTGATAGCGGCAAACCGAGACGGCGCAACGGTGGTCGCCTCAGTAGGCGTCGCCACCAGGGGTCTCCATGCTGCTGCTGCTGCTGCTGCTGAGGCGGCGGCGGCGGCACTGCCGCAGCGCCAATGCGGCTACCCGCGGCTTCAGACGCAGCGGAATGAGACCTTGGCAGCAGCAAGCCAGATCCGGAGCCGCTGACAGAGGCGAAAAAGCCGGAGTTGCGCTGCCCGTCTGTGGCGCCGCCTCCGCCTGTGCTTCTGGCTCCGAAACCCCTGTCTCCAGAGGTCCCATCGGCACTAGCACTAGCTGCGCCCCCGAAGCTGCCGAAACCGCCATCCATGTCACGGCTGGCGCTCACCGTGGCAGTAGAGGCCACGGAAGCTGTGAGGGCGGCGCTCACTCGGTAGCTGTCGAGCTGGGAGGGGCTCAGCATGCGCGTACGAGGTGTGAAGGCGAACGCGGATAGGGTTGGGGAGCCCTCCGCGCCTGCGAGCTCCGCGTCTGTGTAACCTGCGATGCCGGCTGCGTCACCATCGTCAGCATCAGGCGCATGGCTATGGTGGCTGTCAGAGCGGCGGTTGGCGTTGTTGTGGCTACTCTGCTGGAGGCTGAGGTCGTGAATGCTGGAACCGTCGTCATGGCTCCTCAACGTAGGGGCATGGCCTGCCGGCTGCACCACCCCTTGGAGACCTTGCTCCTGCCCACGCGCCTGAAGCTGCTCCTGCAGCTGGGGCGGTTGCTGCTGGTCGTGTTGCTGATGCCTAGCCTCCCGCCGGCTAGGCAGGCTGGCAGTGTCGAGGTGCACTGATGCAGGCAGTACTGGGTGCGGCGGTGGCGGGGGCAGCTGACGTTCACGGAAGCCGGGCGCACATGACATGCTGTGTTGCAGGCTTTCGTATAAGTCGTTAAGGTGGTTGCTAATGTATCCTTCAGGAGGGCTAGGAAGCAACCTGCTCCCGGGCATGGTTACGCCCGTCGTCACTGCAGCGCCAGGATGACCCACGGGTCGCGGCTGCTGCTGTTGCATGGGGGGCTTCGCTGTAACCGTAGGTGCGCGGGGCGGGGAGGTTGTTGATGCAGCCGCCACTCGTTGCGGCACGCTGAAAGGCGGGGCATGGTATGCATGCTGTACGACAGGCGCTGCCGTTGCGGCTGCGTTGTGTTTGCCTTCATCCTGCGTTGGGATGTGCGGGCTCCAGGACCTGACCGGACCCTCAGGACCGCTGGCTCCATGTTGGTGCATGGGCGCGGGCGGCACTGTCCTAGGCGAGTCGGACTTCTCCAACTGCGGCAGTAAGTGTTCCAGCTGTGCGGGCGGCAGCGGAGGCCGATGCCCCCAAGCGTTGTGTGCCAAGGTTCGGGCAGCTGATGGTGCGGGTAGTCGGTGCGGTTGGCCCCCTTGTTCTGGTTGCTGCGGGGATTGTGGCGGTGGCCGCTGCTGGTGATTCTGCGGCTGGGGGGCTTGATGCTCCTTTGGCGATGAGACAGGTGTCGCCGCTCGTTTTCGGTTTGGTCCTAGCGGCGATGATGGATCTGAATCCAGTCCGGGCTGTGCGCGAACCGGGCTAAGCGGAGGTCGCGGCAACTGCTGTTGATGCTCTTGATGCGGTGTGCCCTTGCCTTGGCCGCTATCCGCCAGCTGCTGCCGCAGCGGTGATTTCAGACCCCTGGTCAGCGACTGCGGTGACGTCGGGACGTCCCAGTGCAGCCCCCCGGCTGCATAGTGCGGAGAAGCTGCCGCGCCTCGGATGCCGCTGCTCTGGCTGTTTTGGAAGACCGAACGGTGTCGTCGAGACCCAGAAGAGGGCGCACGACTCAGGGGCAGCAGCTCGTCCGGCAGTAAAGCGCCCGCGATGCTTCTGAAACTGCTGGCACCACTAGAAGTGCTTCCCATCAGCATTGCCTGAAGGGCGGCGTTCTTGCTCGAAGGGCTATCCACATCAGCCCCAACGACGTGGGACATCCGTGGGTCGCGTTTCTCCAGGCTACGCCGGTGCATGGAGCCATCGTGCGTCTTGGCAATCCGCATTCCGCTGCTCATGCTAAGAGCAAGAGGATTAACACCATCTTCTCCTCCGTTACACGTCCCGTTTGGAGAGGCAACAAACGCAAAGTCGGCATCCATCTGCAACAAAGTCTGCGGCTCGGAAGAACTCTTGGCGGGCACGCCACTGGGGGCTTCCGCCTCATCATCGCGTGGATCTGGCGAGCCGCTCTGTCGCCTGGGCGAGGGGTCTTCCTGCCCGTACCGAGCAGCTGCGGCAGCCTCTGCGGGCACCTCACCCGGCGCCAGAAGCAACAGGGACCCCCGCCGATGGCTCCTGACCGCCGCTGGCGGCTGCGGCGGCAGCTGCCCTAGATCCCGTCCTGCAGCTGCTGCTGCTGTGGCCGCCCCGGGTTCAGTGCAGGAAGCGCTGCCGGGCGCCGTTGCGGAACTGAAGCTGCTGCCGTCGCTGTCCAGACAAGCCATGTCAAACAGGCCGCTACTGACGTCACTCCGAAACTCAGCGGGCGCGAGGCGTTGGTGGGTTGATGATTTCGGCGTGTCGAGGCATGCTTCAGATACCCTGGCCACTGCCGCAGCCACATGCTTCGGGCTGCGGACTGCGGCGTTCCCGTCTATCTGCCGCATCGACCCCCCGGCCGCAAGGGTGCTGCCTGCCGCTGAATCGTGCATGGCTGTCGAGGCCATGGCCGCAGCCACAGTCGTCTGCGACTGGGGTAATTCGCGGTGATCCACTCTTGGGGATCCGCCTGGGTGCTGCTGCTGTGACTGATGCTGCTGCGGTTGCTGCAGCCCCGCGGCAGGGCGGTCCTGCTGACCGCCCTGCGGTGTCGAGACGCCCCTGCCAGCCATCTGCAGGTGCGGGTGTGAGGGATGCTAAGCCACCGTGTGTTGTGACAAGGGCCGGAAGAGCCCCTAAGAACGGACCGACTGCATTGCTGCATTACCAGCTCAGCGTGTTCGGTCCATCCATGTCAACCCTTCCCACCCTCACCGGCTACCAGCACCGCACCTGGGAAACCCAACAACCTACAGAAACCGCGGGGAAGCAGTCCAGCTTGTACCTCGAGATCAATCCACCCGTTACCCCCCCCCTCCTACCCACCTTAGCCCGCAGCTCCCGCATCTGGTGCCGCAGCAGCTCGTGGTCCCGTCCCATCAGCTCCATGGCGGACCGAGTGCGCCCCAGCTCCTCCCGCGCCACCGCGGCTGCTGCGGCCGCCCGCCGCGCCCGCTCCTCCTCGGCAACCAGCTCCTGGAGGGTGGGGCAAACCCCAGGTGCACACGATGAGAGGTGCGGCGGCGACCTTTGCATGCAATCGTCAAGATTGGGTAACAAAGCTGGGTCGCACGGCTCCTCGGCTGCTGGCGCCCGGTCGGGTCCGGTGGGCAACGTTAGGAAAGCAGCCGGGGTGCGGAAGCAACCGGGTCTCTGTCTTAAGCTCTACCAAATTAGGTATTAAGCGTCAGCTGTCCGGAGCAGGAGGCATTCCATACCTCGGCCCAACAAGCTCCTCAGCCCCTTCGTGTCACCCCTCCCCACCACCCCCAAAGCCTACCACCACCGCTACGTACCTGCTGCGTAATGAGCGTCCGGTTCCTCGCCACAGCAAGTTCAAGCTCCGCGCGAGTTGCGCGCGTCTGAGCCGCTGCCAGGTTGGCCCGCAGGTGCCTCAGCTGCAGCTGCGGGGGCGCCGCCTCAGCCCCCTCCTGCTCCTCGTCCCGACTTGCCACCTGCTGCACCCGGCTGCTGTCCCGGGAGCCCCTCCCACCTGACGCGGTCTCCATGCTGGCCTGGCTCGCCCGGTGCTGCGCGGCGCTGCGCTGCTGCAGCAGCAGCCGCTCCAGACGCAGCTGCGCGGTTGCCGCCACGTGCTCTGCCTGGCTGGCTTGCTGGGCTAGCTGGTCGCAGCGCTCTTGCGCCGCCTGCAGCTGCTGCTGGGCCGCAGACTCCCTGCAGGGCGGGCGGGGCGAGGGACGCAGGGTTGTGGGTGGGTACAGGGCTGGGTTCGCAGGCATCGTGATGTCTTCCTGACAGGTAGGGAAGGCGGGGTGCATGCGGTGCAAGGATGACAGCCAGGATGCGGGGTGTGGGTGTGGGAGGCCGCGGGTATGCTGGGGTGCGCTCGTTTCCTAGAATCCCGACCGCGCCTGTGCATGCGTCCCTTGAGACATGGTCTTGTCCCCGCCCGTGTACTACCAACCCATGGGCATCACGCTGCATGCACCCCTCTAGGATACCGTCACCGCCTCGCCTCCCACCAGTAAAGGTGCCCAGCCGCGTACGCACCTTTCCTCCATGTCCAGCAACGCCGCCTGCCAGGCTGCCACCTGCCGCTGTCGCGCGACGAGCTGCTGCTGGAAGGCGCGTGCCAGGTTGTCCGCCTCCTCCGCCCTGCGGCTTCCCAGGCAAAGGCAGGGAAAGAATGAGGGAAGGAAAAACAGCGTGTCGGTTATGGAAGGCAGAGGAAATGTTTAAGTGCACGACTGCAAAGGAAAGAGTAATCAAGCACCTCAACAACGCTAAAGATGGAAATCGGGTTGCCACTATTACTATTTGCGCCGTGCTTCGCATTCTTAGCATACCCCCATTGCCTAAGAACAGTTCTTCGTCGCTGCCCGTACCTCTCGTTCGCTGCCTGCGCCTCCCGCCGTGCCGCTTCCAGCTCCGACATCAGACTAGCGGCCTTCTGGCTGCTCGCCTGCAGCACGCTCAGCAGCTCCCCCGCCCTTCCCACGGGCAGCACCCCCGCAGCAAGCGCCTCCACTGCCGTACCCGGTGCTGCCGTGCCCAGCGCCGCCACCACATTGTCCGCTGCTGTCGAGCCTGCTGCACAACCGATAGACCCGCTTGCGACTCGGCCTTCGGTGCTGAGGCCAGCACTGGCAGCAGCGCTGCCATTAGACGGTGCATCGCCGCCTTTTGCAGCCAAGGTACCGGCGCCAAGGGAGGACGTGGGCGCCGTGTCCCGGCCCCCTGGGAGCAGCAGCCGTGAAAGAATGGCGTCGATTGCCCCGCGTGCTAATCCTACTGGGAGCTGAGGGCCCAGCAAGGGCTGCTGTTGTTGCTGCCCCTGTTGTTGCTGCAGGGGCTGTCCTTGCTGCTGCTGCAACGGCAAGACCGCTGCGCCCTGCAGCACCGGGTCCAGCGTCCTGACGGCCCCCGATGCGCCGTGCAAGCGCCCCGGAACGGACGAAGCCCCAGCCGTTGTTGCCCAATCCGGAGCCACAGCAGCAGCAGCAGAACCCAATGCTGCTATCATCGCTCCAGCTGCTTGCCGGTTAGCTGTTGCGCTTGCAGGCTGGGCCGCCAACCCAATTGCCGCAGCACCGGGCACTGCTCTTAGGAGCCCGGCCGGGAGTCCCGGTGTGGGCGGCAGGGGCAGCTGCAGCGGTGGTGCCCCGACTTCAGGGGGGGACGATGGCGAGGCCATGGGCACGGGTATGTGACCCAGCAGCCCCTCCAGTTGTTGCATGATGGGTGCGGAGGAGCGCTCGAAGGAGGCCAGCCAGTCCTCTGCCGGCTCCCGGAACGCAGACCCTGGACTCCGTACCGAGCCGCTTCTGGGCTGTTTGCGAGACAGGCTGGAGCCGAAATCGCCCTGGTCACCATGGGAGGCACCGTCCGGCATCCCCAACGCTGGCCCCTGCCCTGCGCGCCGGTTGCTGTAGGGAAGGCTTGAATCAGGTGCATTTGAGGCAGCCTGGTTGACTGCTGCCGCTGGTGCTGGGCTGACGGCAGCAGCGGTTGCGGCAGCTGCACGCAGCGCGGCTGTCGGCAACGCTGCATGCCCCCCTGCACCTCCTCGAGTGGCGCTGCTATCGCTGATGATGCCGCTGCCGCCGGTGTTGCGGGTTGGGGTCACATTGTACGGCAAGGGAGATCCCGGCAGGGCCGGAGAAGCGCCCTTTGCGGGGGCTGGCGTGTACGGCGGTGTGCTGAGGGCGGGGCTGATGGTGTGGGAGTACGGCAAACCAGCCGCTGCTGTGGCAGTAGCAGAGGCAGCCCAGGCTTGGGTCCGAGAAGGCGGGCTGCTAGCGGCGGTAGCAGTCCTGGTAGGCTGTGAGCGTGGGGTTGTAAGGGGCGAACGGCGGGTGCCGGTAGGGAAGGCAGGAGCCGTGTAGGGGGCGCTGGTGATGGTGGCGAGGCGTGAGGGTGGGGTCATGGCTCGCCTCTCCGCTGGCCTAGCGAACTGGGTGGAGGGAGAGGGCCGGGATGCTGCAGGTGTCTTGGCGCGGGTGGCCATGGCTACGCTAAGGCCGCTTCCAGGTCTGTTCTGGGCCAACTGTGCGTAGCCTCCCGGCCGGAAAGGGGGCGGCGACGTGCTGCCTTTTCCCGCTCCGGCACCGTAGCTGGAGGCAGGAAGTGGGCTACGCGCGCGAGCGGCAGTAGCCGGAGACGGCGGTGGCGCGAAACGCGTGCCTTTGCTTTTATAGCCAAAGGCGCCGGGCGGTGGCGAGTATGTGATGGATGTGCTTGGCCTTGCTGGTCCTAGCTGCGAGGTTTGGTAGCTATAGCCATCTGAGCGGCCGCGGTCCGTCGAGGCCATGACCTGATACCAAAGAAAAGGGTCCGTTTCCTGGGCTCCAGTGTATGCATTACTAGAGCCTGCGGGCGGCCTGTATCAGCACAGGCCGCCCGCTGTGGAAGCCCAAACGCAGTTGTTGACCGCCCGAATCTTTCTTTGCGAATATTTAAGCTGTGTGGCGCCTTTTAATGAGCGATTTGTGATGCATAACTTAGCATTACCCTGGGAACTGTGTCTGCTGTGTGCCCAGATGATATTTTGCGTGATGTAAATTTAAAGGAAGTGTAGCAAAATCATCTAGCTTTAAAAGTACTTCGATGGTTTGTACACTTTGCTGGCAATTGCAATCTTCAGCTTTCTTGGATAGAGCCGTACGGTTGGATCCACAGAAGTTGTCCGGTCGCTCGTGAACACAGCTATAAGCCAATCCAATACAGAGCCCCTCCAAGAGGACTGGATGTATTTGCTTAAAAAATGACACCAAGACGCTTGCACGGAGAAGTGCTGCTGTTGCCTCGCAGGATGTTCGTCCATAAGACACAAAAGGCTTCTTTACTTACTGTAGCATGGCTTACACAACCTCTACAAAACTGCACATGGTTGAACTTTTTCGCTAAACGGGCCAGTGGAGCCCTCTGTCGGCAGCTGCTTGAGGACGAATGTCCCTCTACGACCTTATTCAGCGGACGAACGTCATCTTGAAAAAGTATTACTTGCACATATTCCCATCCGTTTATTAAAGCCAGCCATAGCGAATCTTGCTAAGTGCCTTGCTTCCAAGCAGGTACGAAAAATATGATGTCCCCGCTAAGGAATCGGGCGCTGGTCCGACAGCCAACGACCGCTTCGCTAAAGAATATTATAATGTGGAAGCGGAACTTGAGAAGCTCATGGAGGTAAAATCTGACGGGTGCGCGCAATCGGATTGCTTGTCGAGTTGTTGAGCGCCGATGTGCTAGCTGCTGTGGGTCGCACGCGCAGGCCGCCGCTGAAGTAGCTCTCGAGCAGAATCGCGCCATTATTGCCGCAAGGAACGCAGAAATTAGACGAGCAAAGAACGTCCTGCTGACGGAGGCCGTGCAGGCGTTAGAGAAGTCAGCCAAGAAAGGCAAAGGCGTTACCAAGGACATCTTGGCCGTACGGCGGGAGAAGGTATGCTTCTGCAGCACAAGCCAAAACATGCTGCCGCCAGATGACGGTTAATAAAGTGACTGTGCAATGTCTGCAGATCAAGGACATTGTTGAGCGCATCTACAATGTTCCAGATGGCTTAAGCATGGCTGCTAACAGACGACCGGGCCGGGTAAGCAAGCAGGCTTGAGCAGATGCATACAAGCCGGTCATCCTGACAATCCCTACTTAAGCTGAAGCTGCGCTTGGAGAACGCAAGGCTTATGTGTCCAGGCCTTCAGGAGCACATAAGCAAGCATGACAATGTAGCGTCGTGCCGTGCCCCAATGTCATGTTTTGCCGGTTTCAGTTTTGGGGTTTGACAACATACGCATTCAACGCCTTCGTGTATGCGCCGCCCCCTGGGTCTACCGTACAGACGTACGCTAAAGGCAAGAAGGGCCAGGGCGTCTTCATCACCAGCCAGTCGGATTCCAACCCGGCCAGCCAGGAGGGCTATTTCGCTCACACCGAGGCCACGCAGCAATTGGAAAAGGTATGCAGAGGAAAAGACAACAATGTTCCTTGGCGCGGAGACCTTACTTAATCGCATTCCGGGGCCCGTGGGTCAACAAATGACGTCGCTATATGGAAACGAGCAGCGAGGAAGGCGCTCTGGTTTCAAGAGGAATGCATGCGGCAAGTGGGCATACCATTGAATGTAGGAGTGGGACGAGGCGAAGAGGGCTCAAGATAGGAAGCTCGAGGTGATCCGGCAAGGTGTTCAGGAGCTGAACGAAATGGCTCAAGCCATTGGTAAGTAGCACCTGCCCCTGCTTGTAATTCCGATGCCCGTATTCCCCTGATGGTGGAGATGGCGGTATGACGGGTACCGTGGACAAGCGAGAGGAAGCTGCTGTCTTTATCATTGCCAGGCCCTAGTCATGCTGAGTGCAATTGATCCAGTTAATGGCTATGCGTGTAATGAATAAAACAGGTTGCTACCACCACCCTTGTGTGCACCCATGTGCCCCTTCCATGCATTCCCATGCACCGTACAGACCGCTACCGGTGCATGCGCGCCTACGCGCCGGCTTGCACACCTAACGCCACTGGGGTCCCATTACCTCCCATTACCGTACATACCCCATGCATGGCAGGCGATGAGTTCGGCCGGCAGGCGCCCGTGCTGGACGATATCGAGCGGCAAATGGACACGGTGACCCGGCAGCTGCAAACCAACAACGCCAAGCTGAAGGGCATGCTAAGCAACCTGCGCTCCTCACGCAACCTGTGTGTCGACATCATCCTAGTCACCGTACTGCTGGCCATAGGCGCGTACATCTACGGCATGTTCAGTAGCCGTTAGCCGTCAACTGTCAGCAAATAAGGTTGGTGTGTAGCCTTTCAAGCGGGATACGCCGTAGGGCCCGGGCAATGGCATGCCAACGGGAGGTGCCAATACCCAAAAAGCGCTGCCGTACAGGCACGGTGTGGCCCGCTTTACAGCATCGCACTGGCGGCCGGATGGGCGTAGGGCACTCAGCGCTGATGTACATACTCGTAAAGAGAGGAGGCCATCTGAAGTGATGAAGTGGTAGAGAGTTGTGTGATAATGGTGCTTAGAATGAAGAAGTGGACAGGTGCACCTGGGTGTATGTGCATCTGCGCATGCTGATGCAGTTTGCGTACCTAGCCCGCAGCGCCATGTAGCCCCACCCATGGCTGTGTCACTGTGAGTGCAAGGGATCGCAGGATGCGACAGGAGGTTTCTGACGTGTTGTGAGCTTATCCTTCATTTGTCCATCTGCCCAACCACCATCGTGCGTTACAACCCCGCCTTGCGCATAGGCCAGATACCAGGTGGCAATGTAGAGCAGATGTGAGCAGCGTGCACAATGGGATGGCCATTGGGCGGCACGCTGGGTGCCGGGCACATGCCAGGGTCGCTAAACGCGGCTTCGCCATAGGCTGCTCATGGGCCGTTGGCACCAGATGGCCGCAAAACTACGAGGCGTAATGCGCATTACTGTGCATGCCGAGGGATAAACAGTACTGGAAGTGATGGGGATGAGAAGGAATTGAATTTGTCACAGTTATCGTGAGAAGCCTGGACTGGATGCAGAACCGAAACGGTGACGTCAGCAGCGGGTTTGCATGGGGTAGTGAGCGCAGGGATATATGGGAGTCATGAACTATACGCTAAGGAATGGGCTCCGGCCAAAGTACAAGGATTACTTAGTGTGGTCCATGTCATCGTTGATAGCGACAAGTGCACGGTATGCGCTGGACGAGGACTGCAAGTGGAAATATGGAGCAGCGCCATCTTCGGCTTCTATGTTACTTCGGCAGTGAAGGATTCGAGAATCCATAAAACAATTGCTGCTATGATCCATCACAAATTGTGAAACCCTTCTGAGGCAGTATTAGGCACCGTTGATGGTCATGCGCACATGTCGAACGTTGCCTCACAGACGACTAAGGCGAGAAATCTAGCCCATAAGTACTTAGTGTATTTCAATATAGGCTTAGCGGCAACAAGCCACGGGAAGGGAGATTCACAGATTTGTATTTAGGCATATCCCAGCTTGTGCATTAGAAACACCACTCATGAGTGATCACTACATACACATTATGGATCTTCATTGCATGTTTGTTAGAAGTCGGAAGGGCACAGTTGTATGGAGCAGGTACTACCGGTATTGTGGCTCCGATGCCAGGATTCAGAAAGTCGCGTCCCTTAATTTCCCTACGATGGATCATGGGTTCGGCGAATCGATGTGTGCCCCTTACGCTGTATACCTTACAGCTTAGCCTTTTGCGGGCGTTGTTGGCTGGGCTAGGGCCGTGATCGTTGGGACTGGCTATGAGGTAACTTTCACGTGTCTTGTAGTCTGTCATTGGACACTTGCTTGTAGCTTAGGTCAATTGTGGCTTTGATTATCTGGGTAAGCAGCTGAGTGGAAGCGGCAAACGCTGGGCTTCGCTTGCGTCTGTTATGACGGCCTGGTGAAGGCAACGTCGAGCCATCAAGCAGTCCCGAAGAGGGTCTATACGAGCAACATTATGGCTGCAAGACGCCTCCATGCTAACAAGGGTTTGCCAGGCATTCCCTGTGTATGTGTCCTACTCGCATGCATGTTGCCCATGCTGGCGCTTCAAGGTGCGATTCTCGCGGCATCGTTTTTTGCAGCGCAAAATACTCACAGAGACTTTCGTCCCGTCCTGTAGGCGTTCAGGCAGCAATCTTACAAGCAGGTCCGGCAGTGGCTTAGGGGGAATTGTAGCTTCTAATGGTTCCCCTGACATGCCTTGCCCTGCGCGGCTTTCGGGCCGCGATTCGTGCGTCGCAAGCATCATGGCCAGGAGCAATATATTTGTAGGCTTGAGAGTTTGTGTGTTGAAGTTGAGGCTACTCGTTCTCAGTGGGACGTACTTATGCGAGCCTCTCGTGCCCTACCCACGCCATCCCCTGTACTTCAATGCCCCAAATTCTGGCTCGTACAAGCAGTCCGCAGCACCCATCGTGACCTTCAACGTTGCATCACCTTATCGGAATCCGACCAACCCTTGCCAACTAGCCCTCCACTGCTGCCGTACTCGCTGCTCACAGATACCCTGCTCATCGGCAACATCCGCTTCGTCCTACGGCCGTACGTTTATAACACGGCTGACTCGTCCTTCAAACTGTTAACCGCCTCAACCACCGCCACTCCAACCGCCCATGGCTACATCATCGCGGATTCCCTTCCGCTGACGTCTACAACTGCTGGCCTGCCAGTCTGCCAACCCGGCTGGACCGCCGCCACAGCCTCAATCGCGGCTGCTGCCGCTTGTCGCCAAGTCGGTTTTCAAACGGGTTCCGTTGTGGCAACCAGCGCTACAACCGAAACCGCCATAACGACCACAACGGCCACGATTTACCCTGCGGTCAGCCGTACTCAGAGCGTCAAGATTCTGAACGGCGTGAATTGCCCAGCTGGGGCCACGGTGCTCCGAAACTGCACTGCGGCGTACGTTGTGAATGCAGCCGGGAAGTGCAAGAAGATGGCGGCGGTGCTGTGCAAGAACGGTGGGTGGCAGCTGACTGGTGGGTTCTATGATTGTATGGAGGCTTGCATGGGTGGTGGTTGGGTGAGGGGATGGATGCTAAAACTGCTATGGAAGGTGGGTGTGCTGCCGATCTCAGCGCACCGTGAGGTAGCTTGGTTGTGAAATGCAGGTACATCGCGCCCCTTGCGTCAATGGCGTGCGTAACCATGGTATCTTACACATGCAGTAATTGCTGTCTTGCTGCTGTTTGCTCTCTCTGCACCTTCTCAATGCGATTAATTCCTATCACAACCTAGCCTTAAGTATTCCCGAGTCCCGATCCGTGTCTCCTTCCATGTGTGCAGATTCCCCGCCCCCACCACCGCTGCATCCTTCGCCGCCGCCACCTTCTCCACCCTCTCCGTCTCCATCTCCGCCTCCCGTGCAGCGCTCGCCCCCGCCGCAGCCGCCTTCTCCCAAGCCCCCACCGCCGCCACCGCGGCCACCCCGCCCACCACCGCCTCGTTCCCCGCCATGTACGAACCTCTAACCGGACTTCCATTTTATGTCGTACCCTATTCCGTACGTCGGCTTCTTTAGCGTTGTGACTGACAAGCTAGTGCTTCGCGGTGTGTGTTAAAATAACTGGCCGCGAGGCGAAACGTACTTTGATTGCCGAAAGATGTGTGTGTGTGTGTGTGTGTGTGTTTGGGTACCTGATGAGTAGGGAAAGAGCACACCAAGTGGACCCAGAGGTCAGCCGCATGTTTCTTACGAAGCCCCTGCCTCGCTGCCTCTCACCCATATGCAATGCAGCCCCCCAGCCTCCCCTTGTGCCGCCGCCGCCATCGCCACCGTCACCCAAGCCTCCTTCGCCGCCGCCAGCAGGTGAGGATAGTGGCTGGGGAGTTGCTGCGTGGCCATACGACTTCTGGTGCTTTCGTCTTGTTGGGCACAACCGCGCGCATCGCATTTCGTCGCCTATCCTTCCCAGTCCTGTACTGCATGCAACGTGCACCCTGTATCCCATCCAACCCATACGTTACTCCGAAACCTTCAGCTCCCAGTCGCTCGGCATCGCTCTGCTTACCGATACATACCTTCTCACCGCCCCCGCGTTGCCGACCCCCTGTTGCAGTTTCTATGTGTACAGCAGGGTGCAGCCCCAGCTCCCTAGTACGGCATGCATCGATTATCGTACCTAACCATGAGCCCATCTCCTACCACGAATCCTTCCCTTTGTCGTACCTTACTTCACTGAGCACCCCCTCACTCCCCTCTCTTCATTCCCCGCGCACCCCAGTTGGTGCTCTCCGGCTGTCGGGCGGTGCAGCCGCGTGGCAGGGACGTGTGGAGGTGTACTACCAGGGCAAATGGGGCGCGGTGTGTAACAACAGGTGGGTCAAAGAAGAAGGAGATAGGGAAATATGTTTGGTAATGGCAACAAAAACAGGTGAAGGCGGGTGCTGGCTCCTTGCCGGTGCCACCTCCTGCCCCTTCTTGCTTCACAGTCACTAAACTCCCTCCATGCCCCGTCCTTACCTCCTAATCTAGCCTTACCGTGTATCCGTTAGGTTACTTTTAGCACATCCAACTTTACAAGCCTAGTCATAAATGCCCATATCTGTTTAACAATATTTCCCGCAGGTGGACGGTTACAGAGGCCGAGGTGGTGTGCGCGCAGTTGGGTTTTGGCGCCGCCGGCGCCACGCCTGCAACCTTTGGGACCGCTCCCGCTGGCATGCCGGTGTGGCTGGACGGCGTTGATTGCTCCCAGTACGACACAGAGGCCACCCTCGCCAACTGCAAATCATACGGCATGGGCTTGGCGACATGTGACGGAAACAATGCTGTTGCGGGTGTAAAGTGCAAGCACCCTCAGCCCCCTTCGTCGCCGCCACCGCGGCCACCGTCGACTCCTCCACCACCTCCCACATTGCCGAGTGAATGCGCGGGATTCGAACAGCGACTTCTGAAGCTACAAGACATCTTCGGTCAACTGCAGCCAAGTGCCGTGCGCAATCGCAGGTCGTTGATTGGCAGTTTGCAAGCGGAGACATCGCCATCAGTTATGACAGCCACCACTCTCGCTGACCTTCTCGAAGCAGCGAAGAACAGCAGGCGCACGCTGCAGCAACAGCAAAGCGGCAGCAGCAGCAGCAGCACTTCCGAAAATCCGCCTCCGTCAGAGGACGCCCACCCGCCCGACTCCTCCAACACCCCAACTTCACCACCACCGCTATCCATTCGCCGTTCACCACCTCCCACCCTTGCCAAAAGCCCTAGCCCCCCTGCCAAGCAGCCTCCCCCTCCCACGCCTCCGCCGCCGCTGAAAGTTGCTAGCCCCTCGCCGCCCCCGCCATCAACCTCATCATCGCCGCCGCCTTCTCCCAGCGATGACGAGGCCTCCTGGGCGCCTTACTGGCTTGCGAAGTACGGATTGGCGCGAACCGGTGCGTCTTCCCAAGCCCCGTTGCTGTTGCCGTTCTTTGTTGCCCTCATGCAGCAGCGCTGTTTATTTACAGAAGACCCAGACTACTTGTTTTTGCTTAGGATTCTTAGTCCCTCCTCCTGTCCACTGCTGATTGTGCACTCCCTTGCTTATTGAACCTCCAGATACACCGTTGAAAGCTCCTAAACCTGTATCCACATCTCCGCTGACAAAAACCTCATATATAAAAAGGAACACCTCCCCTGCCAAACGCTTTCTAACCGTCTTGCACCGTCCCTCACCCACCACGCCCTGGGCCCCGTTCCCCTGCATGTAGATATCCCACACGGCACCATTACATTGGCCAATGGCCCGATCGCCGGTCAAAGCGGTGTCGTACAGCTCAGTTACTGCGGTTACATGGGAACCGTTTCCATGGATGGCTTGCAATACCTAGAGACAACGGCAACGGATACCTCGCTTAAGAGGGGTACAGCAATCAGCGAGATACTTGAGCAGCAAAACTCCAACGTTACCGCCACGGCGGTTGCCAACACGCTTCGGGCCGCGGCTATCTGCACACGCCTGGGTTATATGTACGGCAGGTAGGTCCGTCTCGCGGGTGAGGTGATTGAACCCTACCTGTTTGTAGTTTCACGGTGGTGACCCATGGGTCAGGGGACGGACCTGACGTCACATGGGAGATGCGGCCGCCAGAGTAATACAGCAAGTGCCTACTAGCCAAGCTAGCGCAAGTGCGTGCTCCATGTTGCATCATGCATTACTTGATGATAACAACGCCTACTGTTTAACCTTTCACAGCAGTTTCAACGGCAGGATTTTGCAGTCGTCCGTCCATTGTTTTTACCTCCCCCACTATGCCATTTCCACACAGGTACAAGAAGGGCACCAAGCGTTACGGCTACGGTCAGGGCCTTGTGTTCGATTTGGCGCCCGTTTGCAACCGCGGCACCAGCAACATCACTGCCAAATGGATGCAGCAGGACAGGGAGGTCCTTGAGGGCCTGGGGCATGTATTTCCGGGAGCCTGCCGGGACGTTGACGTACAACTGTCAACGGCCAAGGATCACACGGTAGACATGTCGGTTGAGTGCTTCAACGACCCGGCCGAGCTCATCGTACCCGAGTATGTCTACAAGACAGGTGCGAGTACATCTGTTCAACGACCACTTTTACCCTGCTTGACATGAGGTATACGTGTGACGCGGTAGTAGGCCAATCCTTTTCGCACTTCTCTGGTATTACTCCACCTTTCAACGACTCATGGCGTGTCATGCCCTGAAGCACCCGCCTTTTGTGCGTCGCCATGCGACTGGACCTTGCACTAGGCATTCACCTCTTCCCCCTGTGTATATGCTTCATTGCTACTACGTCCTTCTGCTCGCAATGGTTGTAAGGTGTAGCATGTGAACCCTACACACCGGTACAGGTGATCTTCCCGGCTTTCTTCGACTTGTGTCGTACGAGTCTCAAAACTGGTCGCCACCGACCAACAACTCCTGGGGTGCACGGGGCTTTGTGCAGGTGAGAGTGGTTGCAAGCAGACAGTACGGCGGACAGAGTGATGATGACAGGATTATGTTGGGTTGATTACCTTGTTACCAGTTAGTGAAGGCCCATTATGTGGGTGAAGCACTGCTGTGGTCAGGGACTGGTAAACCAGAAGGCTGGGCATTATAGTGTTGGTCCCGCACACTGGCGACATGCATGGAATGCCAGGACGTGCTTCCGTGAATAAAGCGTACTGCACATATGTCTTGCGCCATGCACCGCTACATGTGCTTGTCAGCCTGCCAATAGGCCAGCTTATAGGTCAATAGCGCAGGAGGCCCGCCTGCTCCAGCCTGGCTCCCCGCGCCCGAGCCAAGACCTGAGCTTGGCCCATTATGTTGGCGCACCATACCTAATGCCCAGCCCATCTGTGTCTCCACAACATGTCGTGAAATGTACATCGCTACAACAACGTGACGTAAAGTACCTATCCATGTCGTACAATCCTACGGTACTTAGTGTGCAACACCCGCCACCCTCCACCAGGTGTTCTCCGGTGGCCGTTGGGGTGCCGTTTGCAGCGTCGGCTGGGACGACGCGGATGCTGACGTGGCATGTCGACGGATGGGTTTTGCTCAAGGCATCGCCGTCACCAACAACTTCCCAGTTGCTGACGTGCAGTACCGTTGGCGAGATTTCAACATGTTCAACGTACAATGTGCGCCGGGAACTAACGGCTCCCTACTCCACTGCCCGCACGAGAAGACCGGCAGCTGCTTCTTTGCAGACATGGCAGCTGCCATGTGCTTCTGGGAGCCGCAGCATGAGTTGCCTGTCAAGGCACCGCCGCCAGTGGCCGCACCCGCCATACCGGATAACGAGTGTCGTACTTGCTGGACCATTACCCTTGATGCCAATCTTGGCGAAGGCCAACCCACGTTCTCACATGACGCATGCTCACGCTTTGCGGATGAAGTAAATGCCTTTATGAGGTACGGCATGTGCGGCGTGGAACCGAGTGCAGTCATGACGCGCGACTTCAGCTGTACGGCAGTCAACAACAGCATGGGCGGGGGCGGCAGCAGCAGTATTAAGGTCTGCGGTTCCGTGGACAAGGCCGTCGCGTTTGCAAGCATGATCTCTGAAGTCACGACGGAATGCAGATCCATTGTACTTGATATCTTTGGCAACAACGTCGGCCTGATCACCCCTTCACACACGCGCGAGCTGGACTATGACTATGCTTTCGCAGGATCCGGCGGCATGCAGTTGACATTTGACACCTGCGACGCTGAAAAAGTCGACCCATGGGACTTGGGTGCTCAGCTTAATGAGTGGGTGCGCCTTCACACGCTCAGCCCTCCTCCTGAGACGCCTGTCTTTGGGCCGGGAAGCGTTTGCGAGGTGTACGGTTGCCATTACGGATGGACAAATGATAGAGCGGAGTGGGTGGCTTGGATGCTTCATAACTTCGATCTCTTTTTGACCCATGAGGATTACGCAGCGATTTATGGGGATACGATTGCGGAGGTTAGGGGTCTAATTTTGGATGGGAAATGGCCGTAAGAAGGGCACGTTACACAGGCTTGCTTATTCCTTCAGACTAAGTGGCTGAGCATGGCTACGCAACATACCAGTTGAAGGCTACATAACACTTCAAGGCCATCTGACTGCGATGGCCGTTGGGATATGGAAGATTCTATTTTTGACAATGCTGCTTGTACGAGCTGGAACGGCTTCCCAGCTATTGGGTTCTCAGCCGGCCCTGCAATGATATGTCTTGCACTGTTAGGTGACAAGTCAGCCTATAGGCCGCGGTCTTGATAATTTCGCATGGTTTACGGCTATGGTTTTCGCTGTACCGTTACTGTTGCATTCGTATGGTCAACGTGTTTCGCTGCACGCGTGCTGCTTCCATATGTGCCTTGGTGCAACAGCTATTAGTGCTGCCCTCAGACGGCTACAAGCGGGAGAAGCGCATTTAGGCTTGTGCGCAAGTCATGGGCGTATGTTGTACCGTACAGAACTGCCAAGTTTCACAGAACTACTTGCATGCGCTTTCCTGTTCGTGGTGATCCCCAACCCATGTGCCTATTCTATAATAGCGTGTGATAAATGCCTACAATATGTTGCTAGTGGCTCGTGTGCATGGGTCACGCAGGCTGAGCCCTCGCACAAATTATGTAAGCATTGTTCTGTAACTTACACCAAAATGGTTCTATACCAATGCAAATAGGTTCTTTCGAGAGAGTCTATTCATACAGGTACATTGCCCTGCCGAGTTAAGCTACGAACGTACGAAATGCGGCTTTCAATTGCAGCTTTTAGAAGGGTTTGACCGATAGGTGAGGAATAGCAGCCCTGAGCTAGTACAGAAAAACTGACTCCGTTACTGAACGGTGCACGACGATCCTCGCTTCCTAAAAAGGATGACACTTCGTATGCTCTGGATGCAGTATATAAGCTGAGTAAATCCTAGGTGGCAACTGATATGGCGACCTTGTATGCATGAAATTTCTGAATACATGTGGAAATGACATACTATCGCTGGCTGTTGAGGTATCCTTCGGTCCTGCTCGCTTTACTTGGGTGGTCCTTGTGCCACTCATATGCCAGCATTTGCAATATCCAGCTTTCTGGCATTTCGGGAACAGGCACATTGCAGGAGATACGAACCGTCGCTAATTGCAGCTGCTGGGAGGAGAGTACCTTCTACCGCGGAAACTCATTGGAGTATCCTTATGAAAACCGTGCGCTTTCAGATCTATGCGGGGCGTCAAGGTTCGCTGGTGGCCTTCTTGGTAAGCGAATATGCACAGTTGTGGTCATTGCGACAAAGAAGTGCGTATCTAGTGCTAACAGCTTGAAGTTAATCCTGGTTACCATTTGGCCGGCACGTGTCCAAGTTCGTTTTAGTATCACTTGCGCACAACCGCATCCCAGATGCTGACGCCGAGGACAACATTAAAGCGACATACTTCATCTGGATTGCAAATCATCTCTTAGAACCCCCCCGCTTAGCCCTGCTGTCGCACATTGTAGCGGGATGCGTCCCCACCATACATCCCAGCCTACCTTACCCGCTGCTGCCGACCCTCGTCTCTTGACCCTTTGCCGTGGTGTTTCCCGCGCGCAGCCAGTGAAGACAATGGCGGGCGCCCCATCTCAGTAGGTCCTTGGAAGGGTGCCATTGTCGCCAATGCCACCTCCTTGAAGCTAACCGGCTCAGACCTCATTTTAGACGGCTCTCTTGGTACCGGGGCAACAGCAGCCAATCTGGACCTAACTGCCAACGGTCCATTCATGCCGTTGCTGTACTTGAGTCGTGTCACCAAGCTCACCCTGCGCAACCTTGTGTTTCGCAACCTAACCGCCTCGGGACCCCTTATCCTGCTGGAGGGCTGCAGCAGCGTCACGCTGCAGAACGTGACCTTTGAGGACGTGCGGTTTCTGTCCCTAGCAGCCGCCGGAGGGCTGATACAAGCCGTAAGACTGTTGAACAGCAGCCTCGACTCAGTAGCTTCTGGTGTGGCTGACGGCAATGACACTGCTGTGCTGTCGGACCTAATTTTGAGGGACGTCATCGTCCGGAGGGTTTCAATTGCAAGCACCAACACAGCAGCCGGCGAGCTCACCAACAACAGCAGCAGCACTACCACCACCCCCCAACTCGTTGCTAAAGGTGCCATGTCCTCCATCACCAACGCTTCCACCTCAGCAACGACAGCCGCCAGCACCAACTCTTTGGTCTCCTTGATGCAGTGTAGCAGCCGTTGCACTGTCCAAAACGTTGCTTTCATGGATCTGGACCTAGGTGCATCCGGAACCGCCCTTAGCATTCAGGCCAGCCCTGGATTGACTTTAGAGCGCGTAACAGTGACGGGAGCAACCTGCGGGGATGACAGTGGCTCCAGTATTGGTGCTTATGGGGCGGTCGTACACGTAACGGATGGGGAAAATATGACAGCAGCAACAGTGACGCTGCGTGAGCTTGAACTCCATGACGGTTGCAGAGCTTTCATGCTGAGCGGCCTCTCAGGAGGATTGTCTCTGCGCAACCTAACAATGCAGGTAGAGCGAGGTATTGGCTTGCTTTGTTCGCTTGCACATTGCCACTTTCCAACCAGTGAATTCATATCAGGGGCTGCTTCATGACTGCCGCCTTCCACGACGTTGCCTAACAGGACTCAGTGCTGTCATCAGGGACGCAAGCGGCTGTGCTGCTGTCCCAAGTGACCGCTTCGGCGGGCTATCGAGCTCTCCTACAAGGTCTGCGCTTCAGCAACCTGACGCTGACTGGCGGTGCGGGAGGGGCTCTGCTCTTGGCTGGAAGCACAGCTGTAGACGTCCAGGTCAGCTCTTTGGATTTTGGGTGGACCACCGCCGTAAATGGGCCCTATCGAATTGTGTGCACCTGGGCTGGGGGGCCTTGTCCGGGACCTTGAGTGCCCGACGTAACTAACAAGTGCAACGCTTTAGTCTGCAGCGGTGGGCAATGGGTGGAAACCCGCGACTGGCGTAAAAACACGTTAAATACAGCGTATAGTTCCGGGTGCCAGCGAAGTGCGAGCCAAGCGGTCGCGCTCACGGCTCCTGTGACCGCGTACGACTGCATGCATGATGCAACAAGCACGCAACATGTATGTGCGTATGTACTGCCGCTCATACGGCAAGGCATACCCCAAGCGCGGGTACGCTGCTCATTGTATGCCCTGCCTGCCTACACAGGACGTCGTTGCGTGGGGTGTGGGTTCTCCTGCTTCTGCCAGCGGTGACGCATACCTGCTCCGCGTGTCAGGCAACAGCCAACTCATTACCATCAATGGTGTCGAGGTGTGGCCTATTGAGGAACCCATGGGTCCCTGCACCTGGGTCTCCGTACGGGACAGCTCGCAGGTATCAATAAACAGCGTTCACAACGCGGTGGTGTACAATTTTACGTCGGACCGGGCAGCAATAGACATCTCAAGATGCATGCCCGGCTGCTCCATTCGTGATGTCGACCTGAAAAATCTGACCCTGGAGGGAGCGGATGCCAGAGCCATATCGGTCGTACACAGCACAGGGATGCAGGTACATTGAGAAGAAGCCTTGCCCACGCTTTGTCAATAGAATGCGGCCATGCACGTTGCTATACGCCGCTGGTCAGTTATGATTGCCTACACCCCAAGTATACGCTGAATGTGCTCCTCTCTTGCTGCCGTAGCATTTTACACCCGGCTCTTGGGCCCATGCCAGCGCAGGTTTCGGACGTGTCTCTGCGGTTTCTCCAAAGCACCCGTCTGGACAGCTTGCCAGCAAGCGGGGCCGTCAGGTTTCTCAACCTAACGTCTACCTTGCTTCGCAATATTAGCCTTTACCATTTCACTGTGAATGGGCCCCTTTATGGGGTATCCCTCACAAACTGCAGCACCGTTACCGCAATCGCCATGTCCAGTTTCTTGTTTAACGCCGTGGATTATCCAGATGCCTCATCCTTATATATAAAAGGTAGCAAGGCTGTGAATGTAGTAAGCTACCTCTGTCGATATTCCACCTCCGCTAATGGGCCCTGCCTTACTGCCGCCGCATCAGCCGTAACGGTTAATAACGGAAGGTTTTTGGGTAATGGCGCGACGCTTGGTGGCGCTGTATACCTGGTAGAAGGCGAAGGCAGCGTTACAAGGATGGACATTCTGGGCAGCGCATTTCTCGCCAACAAGGCAACTCGTGGTGGTGGTGAGTTTCCGTCTTGCGGGATGGCGTCATTCCGAAGGCAGGGTGTGAACACAAACACTGCAGGGGTAATACTGGGCTCGCGGTAACCACATGCCTTCTCTGGTCTTCCCCCCTTGTCTCCTCGTACTCCCGTATCCGTACACTGCCTAGCCGATAACCCAGATGTCCTCATTTCATGCCAATTTTGCCCCCAGCCATAGGCATGATGCCAGCGAAGAGCAGTGTCGCTGTTTCGCTGACCATCAGCAGCAGCACGTTTGCGAGCAACCTTGCAATACCACAAGGCACGCAAACAGCATTAGGCGGCGACATATATATGGCAAACGGAGGCAGCCTGGCAATTACCTCGTCAACCTTCTCTGGCGCTTCGGCCGCTGGAGGCGGCGCGAATGGTGGCTCCATTTATGCCCGCAAAGCACGAGTCGTGATTACAGGATCCACCTTCACGCGGAACGTCGCTAGCAACAGAGGTGGCGCCCTTTATCATGAGGTAAGCTGGGCTTCGGAATCAGTACCTATTTTCAAGGCCAAAACGGACACAGCATGGTTTCTTGCCTGCCCCTGCTCGGTTTGCCAGGCGCACGACTGGCGAGGTCTGTGTGCCGTACTGTGAGGCCAAAGGGACAGTCATAGTGATACCCCCGGCACATGAACTAAGTAAGGAAAGTAGCCTAATTAGGAGAGTCATGCGTGCATCTTATTTCCCTCATGCCGCTGGACTGTCCCGTGTGTGTGCCGCCCCGCAGCCAGCAAAGGACTGCATTCCTACAGACTCATGTTCGCTTATCTTGAACGCGTGCCAGTTTAATTACAACTCCGCCAATGAGGGCGGCGCAATACTGCTACTTCTGACGGACAATGCCATCACCGGCTTCAACATCACCGGAACAAACTTTACCGCCAACTCTGCTGCCAACATGGGAGGTGCCATCTCCATGCCCGGCAACTGCGAGCCCTATTTGGTTCCTGCATGCAAGGCCCCGGCGGACCCGGCAAGCCAGGCTCTGTCGAGGTTCTACGGCTGTCGTTTTGAGGGCAACTTGGGGCTGACGGGAGGTGCTGTGTACTATGCGTACAACAACGCGCAGGGGTTGAGCATTACGTCAACAGAGTTCGTTGGCAACAACGCCACAGAGAGTGGGGGTAAGGCGACGGGGAGAGCGACGGTAGGAGCGTAGGACACGTAGCATGGGCGCAATTAAGCGACTTGTGCAAGCGTATGACGTCCCAGTGTGCCTTCAGTCAACACATTATGCCCTGCTGGTCATAGCTTTATAACCGCTCGCGCAGGGCTCTACCTTCGTGCTGTGCCAGCCGTGGAGATTGTGGACTCCCTCTTTTCCAACAACACTGCAAGCGTCGTCAGCGCGGCAACTTTGTATTCTCTGCATTCCCGTGCGCTGATTCGCAACAGCACCTTTCAAAACAATACATGCAACCTTGGGAACAAGAACACGGGGTCAGCCCTGTACATCGCTGAATACGATGGCGTTACTGCCAACGGTACAACAGGCGGCGATTTATTTAACTTGACTTTGGTGAACTCCACATTCACGGTAGGTGCTTGTATGAAAGGGATTGACCATTGTACTAGTTGTACGGCATCTGACTTTTGGAACACCAAAACCAGATGTATCATTTCCGTCTACGTAGGAGGGCATGTGCGTGATTCCTTGCTCCTTACACTCCCCGACGTTTCCTGATGCCGCGTATGTGGCAAACAACGGCTATAAACACAGTGTGGCCCATGGGTCATTTTACAGTCTTCACAGTTTTAAGCCCTTTGGTGATGTGTAGCCACGTAACAAAGGTTCCAAAGCGCAAATGAAGCCACCCTACGGGGCGGGTTTACGCAGTTGAATTCCGTACCGCATAACCCTAATAACGATACCATTAAGCGCATGCAGCAAGCACTGTGCGTGCCCGCGGCCTCATGCATGCTACCAGCAGTTCCACATGGCAGACACCGCTTACCAGAACCACTTTATTCGCCCTATTTTCCCTCAGGACAACTATTCTAGCAATGAGGGTGGCGCTGCTACCATTGCACGATGTAATGCGCTGCTAGAGGTGAGCATGAAAGGAGTCCCGGGCCGCATGTCCGGATGCCATTGGCCCTGGGCCTGCTGGGCGCTTTCGTTTTAACAAATTGAAGGGCACGCCAGTGCAAGAGGACATGGCTCCGCAGCATTCCGTTGCATGGGACTTTTAGATAAATGGCGTTAGCCAGGGACGTATGGCTGGTTATTATTAGCCGTGTAGTCCGCTCTTCTCGCCCCGTAAGGCTTATTTAAGAAATATCACTGCTAGGGCACCTTCTGTACTGCATGACTTGACACGGCTACTCCATCCGCAGGGCCTGGTCTTTCGCAACAATTCCGCAGCAGGAAAAGGTGGAGCACTGTACCTGGAACCCGACACGAGCGGCATGCTGGTGGCAACAATGAGCGGCATCCTTAGGAGGGTAAGACCCATGCGCGGATTAGCAAAAGGATAACATCTGCCTGTAGGTTCATAGCGTGTCTACTTCCTTCTCACAGGTCACCGATGCCACGCTGCGGCGTGTTCGTTTCAATGACAACCGCGCCACCACCAACGCGGGAGCGCTGCTGGTATCAGGCTGGCGGCTGCAGATGGAGGACGTTTCGTTCGTCAACAACAGCGCCAACACGTTTGCGGCGGGTGGTTCAGGCAACTCGGGTGGAGCCATGATGACGACCAATTGCCTAGCCACGCTTGGGCTGCGCAATGTGGGTAGAGAAATGGCTAGACCGATTTAATTCACTTAGCCTACTCTTTCTCTGGCAAAGCCGTGCATACGCCTGGCTCTTGCGTCAAATGTTTTGGCCCGTATGCACATGGCAAGAGACCTGCTGTTGGCACAAGAGGCGCCTGCCCTGTACCCCGAGCTTCCTTGTGCTGTACATTCAACTCAACACTGCCTTTGGACCTGGCGTTTCTGAATTACGACTTGCTTGCATGCAGGTCTCCTTCTCATTCAACAGCGCCTACCAAGGAGGCGCGCTTTCGGCCGAGATGTGTAACATGACACTGTGTAATGCAACGTTTACCAACAACACGGCTAAAGGCGATGCGGTGAGGCTCTGGCCGGAGCAAGGTCCTTCCTGCAAAAATACAAAGGGCGCCTGTATGTTTGTCTGGGAGGGCAGGGAATGTGCAATATTCACGGGTCCCAAGCTTGTGGAGTTGTTCGCATGATGCCTTTATGAACGCCTCTGAGCATGGCTTCCCAACAACCTCAGGGTGCGGCCTTGGTCTCCGGCTTCACCCGGAGTGGTTCACCTTACTCTTTTGAAGTCCTGAACACCACGTTTGAAGGAAACACGGCGGACGGCCTGGGGGGCGCTATAAAGGTAGGGGTGCTTGACCCGCAATCCAGAGCGAGGTGATATCACTTTTCAGAACCCCATGCATGCATGCTCGGGCGCTGGGCCTTTGGCCGTGACTGTGGGCACCAAAGCATCACAGCATGACAGCAGTGCAACCTCATCTACGTGGCGATATGCGGGCTGCTCCACGCGTTCTGTTTGTCTGGTGCAGGCATACTGGGCTATCGTATCTGCTGCAGACACGGTATTCAGGAACAACAGCGCCAGCGTTCAGGTGGGTGAAGGCTGCAGATGTCCGTTGCTATCCGTCCGGCCTGTAGATGTGTGAGGCACGGTAACCCCTAATGCACCTCAACTGCTAACATCGCGCCCCTCCAATCTTCCGCTTCTTTCCTTCCGTCCCTTCCGACATAAAAAAGGGGGGAGCAGTTTACCTTCAGGTAGGGCTCTAGGGCAATGTTTTGCAAGTAAAGCAGTCTGCTACGGACTTGCTACGTACTGTCCTATGCATGTAGTTGTGGGGAAAACGGTTTCTGTCGCAGCCAGACGACAGTGACCCATGGGTCCGTGCGGAGCCTGACTGCCTGGCAGGGCGGAACTGCATGACATATAAGACCTGTTGCCCTTCTCCGTATGCAGATGGTACCCCCCATGCCTCACCGAGACAACGGTGTATCAATCGACACGGGCGTCAGGGTGAGTACCGTATACTGGATATCGTGCTTTGGAAACGTAGGCGTGGTATGACTGACGACTCCGGACACGAATAGACCTCTTGAGCTTGAGCTGGGACGGCATACTACTTGTGTCTGGTGCGGTGGCGGCAACTCTATTTGGCGGTTAGGACAAACACACCCTGAGCAAGCGGAGTTACTCACTGGAACCATACGCCTGGATGATCATACCATTGGAGTGATCTCCTCATCATGTACTCCCTGAATCTGGCCTACCATGCATGTAGGCTGTCTTTAACCGCTGTGGTTTTCTGTCTAATGCGGTAAACAATTCCGGTGGCGCGCTGTTCCACTCCGGCTCTGCTGTACACCTAAGAGACTGCAAGCTGTACAATAACACAGCTAGCAGTGACGGCTTTATCTCCGACAGCTGGTCCAACGCCGGCGGCGCCATCTTCGGCATGAGTTGCACCGCGCCCATGCGCCTGGCTGGCGGCGAGCTGAGCGGCAACCGGGCGGATGGCCGCGGAGGTGCGGTGGCGCTGCTGTCGTGCGCCGCTTCCCTGGAGGGGAGCGACATGTACGGAAACATCGCCAAGCTATCGGGCGGCGGCGTGTCAGCCGGACACCAGGTCACCAGCGCGCAACCCGAGGTGAGGGCAGTAGCAGGTGGCAATGGATCCGGAGAATGGTCCAACCGCTGTTGCTGAGCCGTTGCAGCCCCTCCCCGCGCGCCAACATCTCGCCCTCCTGCTCCTTCTGCTCCCGGCGCCGCCGCCTTGGCTTCTGGTTTGGGCACTGATTACACCAATCAAGGACTTTGACCGCGTGAACGGACCTCCTGAACCTCGTGGATGGTGCCATGCCATTTTCGCAGGGCCCCGAGCTCTCCATAACCAACTGCACCCTCCGATCTAACACTGCGGCGGATGAACACGGAGGCTCCGTGCACACCACCAGCGTGCCGCTCAGCCTGCGGGGCTCCCGACTGGCAGCCAGCACGGCCAAGCAGATGGGCGGGGCGGTGTTCAGCAGCGCGGCAGAGTACATAACTGTTTCGGATTGTATATTAGAGGACAACCATGCAGGCGGGTCGGGAGGCGGCCTGCGAGTAGAAGGCGCCAGCCTTGTGATGGTAAGTAGCTGGCCGGCTTGCATGAAGTGCCGGCAGCAGCTGTTGTGGTGTCATACATGAGCACAGTCGTAATAGGTGTGTAGAGAGAGTCTGTGCCCCAACATGCACGCATTTTGCTGCCGAGTGGTGAACCAAGGTAGATTGCTGCACCCTAGAGTGTGTTGCTCCGGTTTTCTAGCCGCTTGCCGCTCCTGCGTGCCCTTTCCGCCTTATATCGCCCCTCTGCGAATACATCTTCATCCCCAAACGTTTAGGTGAACGGTTCAACCGCTAAAGGGAACAGTGCCTTTGAAACGGGAGGTGGTCTGGACCTCCTTAACACAGCCTGTTCGTACATTTCTGGAGTTGTATTGGAGGATAATACAGCGGCCAGTGGCGGTGGTGCACGAATGGCCATGCCAGCCTTGACCGGACAATCTTTGGCCGCCACTGGATTAAGCTGCCAAGCTGCGTTCAGCCAGCAAGTGGGAGAGGAATGGGCGGCTCGGCTGTCCCGCGTGTCAGAACGCATTGTAGAGCAGCAGGTAGGAGGGGCGCCTTATGGACACAATGCAGGCATGTAACTTGTGAATGCTTGCCAAAGAGAACTGTGCAAGTTGGGCATGGCGTCTACAGTATGTGTGTTACTGGTCTTGACGGATACACATCCGGCTTCCTTGCTGACTATCATTCAGATAACGTAACCGTGAAATCCGGCCGCAGGGTGAGGCTGTCGTACTTGTGGCCGCTAACCTTGTTGCCACCAACAACCAAGCTCTGAGAGGTGTAGGCGGCACTCTGCTGCTGGAAACGACCCGTGGGTCCATCATCCTGGATGCCTTGAGGGCCGGCGGCAACATAGCTGCTTCCACTGGTGCCGCCGTCGCCTTCATCAATACAGTTGCAGAAGATGCGGCTCTGTACGTGATGTCGAGCTGGCTGTACGACAACAAGGCAGCTGGTATTGGGGGAGCAATCTCGATGGATGGCAGTTGGTCACAACAGCAGGTACAGCGCTTCCTTAGGCACCATCCTATTCCAGCGCTTAACCACAATTGCACCTGCTTGCAGGTGCAGGAAACTGCATCTGTACGACAAACTGCTAAAAACTGCTTAAACTATTTATTCCGTCATACAAAGATCGGCCTCTTGGAATGCCCAGATTTATCACCCGCGCAGAATCTTAGCTCCCTTCCCCACGCACTTGTCGCAGATGTTCATTTCCAACACCACCTTCCAGCGCAACCGCGCCGCCTCGGGTGGTGCCGTGAGCCTCACTCGCAACGCCTCCCTAGCGCTGCAAGACTGCACCCTGGAGGACAACACAGCTGCGGGCAGCAGCGCGGGCGACAGCGGCGACGGCAGCGGGGGATCACTGTACGGCGAGTCGTGCAACTGGATGATGGTGGGTGTGCGGGGCGTGGCGAGGGGTGTTCATGTGCGCTTTCCCATCGGCTGCAGGTTGATGGGTGTTCTGCATTATATATTATTTGAATACGTATGGTAGCATCCTGCACACTATGGAGGCGGCGTGTCGCTCCCTAGCTTCGCCCAGCTAAGTTGTAAACTGACAGGGTTCCTCGCCCTTCACGCCCGCGTGCAGCTGAAAGACACCACCATCCGCACCTCTTCCGCTGTCCGGGGCCACGGTGGCGGACTGTACTGCTCCGGCTGCGGCGGCGTGGTGCTGCACAACGCCTCCCTCGTCCTCAACGACGCAGCGGGGTCGGGCGGGGCGGCCTATGTTGACGCCTCCACCGCCACTGGGCCCTCCCTCGTGGAAGTGCTGGGGGGCACCATGAGATTGAACACAGCGGGCAGCAACGGCAGCAGCACCGCTGTTGCCTCGGATGGCAACCTCTTGTCTGGTTCAGGAGGTGCGTGTCCCTTGCATGGATTCACTTCAAAGTATAATTTCCCTGTGTTGTTTGCCCTCTTGCATGTCTGCCTGCTCACCTCACCCTGTGCACTTCATTAGTTACCACTGTACCCATGTCCGCCCTACCTCCTCTGCATACCGGTATACGACTAACAGGGCTCCCCCCCATCCTTTCCCGCCCCTGCACTCCATCCCCTGTGCAGGCGCGCTCTACCTGGGCGGCCGGCTGGCTGCGGTGCTCAACGGCAGCCGTCTGGTGGGCAACACGGCGGCCAGGGCGGCGGGCGCACTGGCGCTGGACCTGCGCTTTCGACAGGTAACGGAAGGCGGCTAGGAGAAGGTGGTAGGGAATGGAGGGCGCCGTAAGAACATCAACCCTGCCAAAGACACTTTAGGATGGACAAGGGAAAGGAGGGACAAGCAACAGGAAGCCACAGCCTTGCCATTGTAGAGTGGTAGCACGTGGCATAAAGCTGTGTTGTTGTCTAGATGTTTGCCGTGCTCAGCTTTTTTTCACCTCGCCGCTTGCCGCACGCATCGCAGGATACCTCCGGCAGCAGTGACGTGGTTTCCTCCTCTCCACGCCTTTTCCCGCTCCTGGGTAGTAGTAGCATCGCTAGCTCCTCGTTGACCTCCCCTGCAGCCTCTCTAGCCGTCTCCATGTCCTCCCTGCGCCCGGGGCTTGCGGAGATCGCTGCAGCGAGCGCCCTCACACTGCAAGCACTGGCAGGAGCCGTGGGCCGCAGTGTCGCGTCCGACTGCTGGCCGATAGTCATAAACCGGCCCGCCCTCTGGAACAACACGGCAGGGGTACGTTATTTGTTGCATGTACCACGTGGGGCGTGTAGCAGCCCAAATCACGTGGCGACTAGCGCTCATGCCCTGCCTTTATCCTTGACTGTGTTGCATGTAGCTGTCAAGGCGCAATTTGCAGACTCTTTCTCCATTTGCGGAACCCACAGGGCAGCGGTGGTGCTCTGTACTCGAGTTCAGCATATACACTTGCCTTGTTGTGCGACGGAGTGCAAACATCCGGCAGCGACAGCGACCTTGCATGGATGGTTAACGCCATCACTAGCAACAGCAGTCCCGGCACAGTACCTGCCGGAGCGGTTCAGCTGGCAACAACTGCAACGGGAAGCATTAGCAGCAGCACCGGTGACAGTGACACCAGTAACAACGCAGGCAGCAACACCACCTCCGACTTGTACCTGGGCATGCTACCCACATCCCAGGAAGCCCGTACGAAGTGCTTTGTGCCACAACAAGACCAGGAGTTTTACGCAGAGCGCGTGCCGCCTAATCAGGCACGTGGCGGCTACGGCAATGAAATGGCTACAACACCCAAAATGCTGATTCTGTCAGCATTAGCTGAGTACGAGAGAACTGCGCTGACTTCCTACAGCGCCAATAAGATTAAAGTCGTGGACAGCAGCGATCCCACACGAATAGTGGTTTACAGCAGATTGCTTCTTCAGGCAACTACCCAGGATAGAGAGGGTGGCTATGCCAACACGAGTGCAACCGCAACGACAGCAGTGTTCAATCCTCCCCCGTCGTTGCCACCGGCGGCATCAGCCTCAAGCAGCAGCGTTGCCTCTAGCACCAGCACCGGGAGTACAGCCGTAGCAGTCAGCAGTGAGGACTTCGTCTGGTTGCGTCGTGCGGTGTTGCAGGTGGACGGGCACCTGGCCGAGGAGTGCAGGCCGGGTCAGCGCTGCGCGGTGGTGCTGCCGACCAATGTGGCGGTGGCTCTCGACATCTCGGTGTACGATGCGCTGACGCAGCTTGTCAACGGTGAGTGGGCTGGCCAGGGGACCGGGATGGACTACTAGAGACACTTGGCAACGACAAGTAGGGGTCACAAACGCGCATCGAATGCTCTCTTGATACAGTCTCTGCTTTACCCTGCCTGACACAGATTCCAGCACAGTCCAACCCGTGGTCCGGGTCTCTGTAAGCTCATCGGACGCTGGCCGCCCAGTTGACCTCCTGGGCAACCCCACTGCGCAGGTTTGTGGGTTATAATTGGGTGGGTCCTCCACAGCATGCCTGCTCGTAACTGGCACAGAGGCATTTACGACATGCGTGACGGCGCTGCTGCCGGCTGCACATGTACCTCTAAACGGGCATTCATGCGACATCACGGTGTCCTGCAGGTCGACGGCGGCATTGCAACCCTAACCGGAATTCGTTTACGGGCGCTCAAGGGGGAGTACTCCTTGCAACTGGGGCTCAGCAACATGGAAACTGAGGTGCGTTCGTATGCCACTAAAATGGAACGGTCTGTCCGTGTAAGCAGGACACACAACCACGCAAGAAGCAGATGTAGCCGTATGTGCTTGCATGCCACGGAAACAGAGTGGAAGAGATGGCGCAAGAATCGCGCTGACCGCCTGACCCACTCCTATGCAATGGTTCTACAGGTGGATCCGCTGGTCCTTAATGTCACCGTGCCGCCCTGCTCCCTGGGGGAGGTCGCCATGGATTCAGGCTTCTTTTGCTCCAGGTGGGCTGCCCTTGTCGGCCCTTCCTGGACGCCCTTCACGAGCAACCTTACCTTCTTAAACGCCTTCACGCTTGTGCTTATTGTGAAGGGGTATGACAGCCACCATGAAGCGTATCTTCTTGTTTGCATTGGTTCATGCCCAGGTGTCCGGCAAACTTGCTGAGCCTGGACGTCGACTATTTCACCAATGCAAGCGGTGGCGGTGCAGCTATTGGCCTATTCGGAGAGGCAGCGAACACAAGCGACACGGGCACCAGCACTGATGGACGCTGCTTTGCATGTCCCGACAACGCCAACTGTACGGGTGGTGCGGTGGTGGCACCGGTGCCTGGCTACTGGCACAGCGCCGCCAACTCAACCGCCATGCATGCATGCCTCAACCCAGCCGCGTGCAGGTATCTGTTAGCCCTATGATGTTGTTGTAGCACGGTACTGTACTACGTCTTCCTGTAGAGCATGTCAAGATGCCCAACCTCGGAGTGATTGATAGGTACACAAATCCCACGACGTTAGGCAACATAGATTCGAGGCAGACATGTACTTGCATGCAATATGATGCTGCAGGTATGGTGATATTACGGCTAACGCCGCCCTGGTTCGCTGTCAGGAGCGTTGGTATGCCTATTTTGGCAATCCGTGGCGCCTTTACGCCCTCATGTCAGACGGTAATGGTGGTGCGGATGTTGTAGGGGCCTACATAAACGTCTTCAGGTAAGACAACCGTTGAAGCATGGCTTCCAGTTAGCTTTTCGTCTCATTCTTGCAATCCAAACCTCACACGGATGTTTATGGCAAAGACTATTCAACACCCGTCCGTGTCGTCTGGCAGCACGCCCACACCGCTTTACCTGCATACAGGCAAGCGGCTTCCAACGCTACTTCCGTACAGCCGTACACACCCTTGATATCCAACAGCAGCAGCGACTTTGACGGCTTCCTGCTGGACTGTGCGCTGTGGGGGCTGCCCGACAACGACAGCGCCAGCTACATGCAGATGCAGTGCGCTCCGGTATGTACGTTTTGTATGGAGAACTTGCGCTCAATGCTACTTTTTCGCGAACGCGGCGCTTGCTGCTCGAAGTTGAATTTCTTTAGGTCATACTAAAGTACCCGCTTCATGTTTTGTGCCAAACACTTTACCTCACTCCGTCGTGACTGGCTACTTTTGCATGGTGTTTTGCGGCTATTTTGCATAAACACCCTAACATGGTATCTACTTTTCAAGGCCCCTTGCCTGGCGTTACTGCCAAATATGCATGTGCAGGGCTATACGGGTATCCTTTGTGCCACTTGTACGGATTACGACGAATCACGTTACGCTCTGGACTCAGACTTCAGGTGCAACCCTTGTTACAGCAAGTGGTTGACCATCCTCGTGGGCGTAGCAGTGTTCATTGCCAACACACTGTGGCTGAGTAAGTCCAGCTGCAATTCAACAGTGGATCGGAGTGTTACCATTATTGTTTCAGTCCTCAAGTGCTTGTTACAAAATGCCCTGTGTATGGTGTGACACATACATACCCCCCATCAAACCCACCGTGCCCTTCCAGGCTTCTCTGCCATCATGACACACATGACGGACTACTCTAAGCAGATGCAGAAGCAAGGCGCGCAACGAAGCGTCAGACGAAGTGTTAAGGACCTTATCACGGGGCGGATCAGCAACGGAACTATCTACTATCCGGGTGAAGAGGAGAGGCGCGGGAAGAAAGGCCTTGCAGCGGCGGATATCCTAAAGGTAGGATATGCAGTTTAGTGTGCTCGGCAAGGCAAATTAATCTTGCAGGTTGAAAGCTTCCGCCCGGAAAGGGCGTGAAGGACCCTTCCGGGAGTTTTCCACCCTGTGCTGCTGTAGGGGGCTGAGTGCCGTGCTGCTGCGCTCATTCTAATATGCAGACAGGCATCAGCCTGTACAAGTGTACATATGTCCCTCCTGCTTACGACTGTGTGCTCTGTGCTCCTCCCGCTCCTTCACCGCAGGTGCTCATCGTCCATTTCCAGGTGCGAGCGCGGGAGTGAACAGGAGGACAGGGATAAGTCGTACGAACAAGAGGGGCAGTCCTTGTTAAGCATTATGTTTTCATACGAGGCCGGAATCCAAGCGTAATAGTTGTGTTTACGCTGCTGAAGGGCCTCTGTACGGAAATGCACGGCAGGGGCTAGGCCGACAACTCGCAGTTTCAGAGAGGTCCACACCACAAGGGCACAGGAGTAGCCGTCCTATCCAACCGTTCCTGACGTAATCCTCGATTCATTTCGCGACTCCCTAACAGTTCTTCCTCATCGTTACACGTATCAACCTGAACTGGCCTGATTCCGTCACGGGACTTCAATCCGTTGTTGGCAGCATCACGGGTACCGTGAAGCAGGTGTACTCTCCCAGCTGCCTGCTGCGCCCCGGCTCCGACTCAGCCGAACAGGCTCGCATGCAGGTGCTTCCGGGGCTGCTGCTGCCAGCCTGTTCCGTGCTGCTGGTGCTAGTCCTGTGGTTTTTGAGGTAAGGGGTGTGTGCGCCGGACCCAATAAATAAAGGAGGGCAGGTCAGGAACCGTTCATGAGTACCTGAGTTGGCTGGCAGTATAGGCACGAGTGTACTGCACGGAACCACGCGCGGCTACATCTTTGTGTTACCGGTATGTTACTCTCACTTGTCCGCCGTTTCCTGGCTTAGGGCACGCTTTTGGATGAGCGGAAAGCACGCGCCGTCATCTGTCGATGGTGAGCCACGCATCTGGGGCACATTGTCTCTGAAGCGCAGCATTGAGTCGCAACCTTCTTTGAAGGACGACGCTGCCGTACGTGGCCCTCGAGAAACCGAAGGCAGCGAGGGTGGTGCTCCAGCAGTGGAACGACCCACGGGTCATCATGGACGCAAAGGCCTTAAGGACGCCGGATCAGCTGTTGCCGCCAACACGCGCAAGATCTATTTTGCCAACGAACGAGAAAGGATACGGCAGGGGCCGGAGGGCTCCAGTGGGAAGGCAACAGCAGGGGCAGCGGCAGCAGCGGCGGATGAATTTCCGGTCATTGAAGGAGACGGCATGGCCATAGTTCAAACTGCAGCCACAGTGGCAAATCGCGGTGCTCGAGGAACACGTAGAGCACTTTCATCAAAGCCATATGGATTAGGAGCGGGCCCAAGGGACGTCCGGAGTCTGCTAGCAGGCACAACATCTCTGACAGCAACCACTGCAGAAGCGCTAGCGCACGTGGAGGTGCTAATGGACCAGCCTGTCAACCCTCTATTCGGCAGTAGGGCGTCCGTGGTGACGTCATCGCCACGGGCCTCCCTCGCCGTAGTCGCGGCCGCAGCAATGCGGCGCCTGTCCTCTGTTGCACGCAACCGCACTAGGGAGCTATGGCGGCCGCTTGCTCCTGCTACCTCTGGGTCCATCTCCACAGCGCCAGGGCCGGTAGCGGAAGGCACTTCACCGCCGCTGCAGCCCGCCACCAGCAACCGCCACCCCAATCCTTTATATAATGAAAGGACGACGCCCGCATTGGAAGGGACTCTGTCCGCAGCATGCAGCATTTGCCCTGAAATAGTGGACATACTGGAATACAACACTGGTGATGGCAAGCAAGAGCCGTACGACAACGAAGCTGCTGTCATACCAGCTGCGCGGTGGTGGCAGCCGCGGCGACTGTCCAGGGGAGGGTCATTGGCAGGATGTCGCAGCAGCATCACCTCCAACATTTACAGCAGCTCGGTAGGATCAACGGAAAAGCCTGGGGCCGGAAAGGGGCATGCCATTGGACAGTCGGTTGATGCAGCGAGAAGCAATGGCGCTGCGGTGCAGCAGGACACCAGCGCTGCCAAGGGCATTGGTTCTGGTCCCGAAAAGGGTGCTAGACGGAGATCGCAACGACTGATTGCAGTTGGAGCCAGCAGCAAGGCGCTGGTGGGCGCAGCTGGAGGCAAAGCAAGTTTTCGCCGCAAGAAGCCGACTGCTGTGCAGCCGGTGTCAGTGGGAGGACCTGATGAGGGCAAGCTACCGCTTGGGAAGCAACTGTTCTTGGTACTGATGGTGAGGCCGAGTCTAACGAGGGTCCGAGTGTTCTGGCGAGGGGCTGCTGGGGAAAGATCGGTTTCTTTTATATTCGCATATGCTTGATGCTACGGGGATATCACTGCTAGGATGCAGACTAGGGTGCCCCGCGCCAAGCAAATTCCCTTGCAATGCTATGGAGCCCACCTGGCTGACCAAACCGACCCCAGGTGACATGTTTCATCATGATGCCTAATTGGGCAACTGAGGCGCTTTCCATCTTTGCGTGCTACCGGCTGGACGATGGGCAGGTCGGCAGCGGCATGTCGGAGTCCTACGTTCAGTTCCAACGGGTAAGCTTACTGAGATGCTTTGTGACGCATTACTCAATAGATAGGCAATGCGGTTTACAAACACTTCCGCACTCCAATACTCCAGGGAACCGTGGTAACGGTCACTCACTCACTCACTCACTCACTCACATGTTAATGGTCATTCATTCACTCACTCCAGCACTTCCACAGGTAGAGATTGAACGATGTAATTCATATTGCAACCCTCTCAGCAAGCCTTATGGTAGCCCTATGTTTAGGCGGGCCTCCTTTCCCTATCATCACTGCTTGCCACGTACCCGTATGCTCCCAAACTATCCCAGGCGACCTGGAAGTACGGCTACTGGATTCGGGACATGAACCAACAGTGCTATGCCGGCCAGCATCTAACGTTGTAAGTAATGGCTTGCTGGTTCGTGTCTACTTCACCTGAAGTGCCACACCATGTCAGTACTAGTGCCCCCTGAATAATCAGATGATTGCCGGTCGTGCTGGGCCTAAACATGGGAAAGCTCACTTGCAAGCAAACGGTCTTGAAGAACCCGGTTTCACCCACATCCGTGTTGCCTGCAGGTGGGTCCCCATTGGCGTAGTGTCGGTAGTCCTGCTGTGCCTGACGATGCCGCTCCTGACCGCGGGGTTGCTCTTCGCTAACCGCAAGCAGCTGATGACCCAGCCACAAGTTAGGCAGCTCTATGGCTTCCTCTTCAGCTCGTACCAGTAAGTCCGCGGTTTCTCTATCAGGTGCCGCATACTGACGACCTGTGGATTCCACTTCCCCTCTCCTGCCACCGCGACAAAGGCCGTACCGGTGTTTGGCCTGCATGCGCGTTCGTAACCGCAAGGCGTCCAACCAGCCCCTCTTATGTATCCCTCCCTACTGTACCATGTATCCTGCCCTTGTAGTGACAAGTTCTACTACTGGGAGAGCCTGTCACAGGCGCAAACGCTGGTGCTGGTGGTGGTAGAGGTGTTCGGCCGTACCCTCCCTGTATACCAGCAAGCCCTTCTGTTGGAGGTAGGCTAGGGGGAGATGGGGGCTACCTGCATACGACTGACACCCGTCCGTGGTAAACGCTAGGCCTGTCATCTCATGCATCCGTCGTTGAATCATCCCTTTTAGGGAGCCATTGAAACAGATCATTCATTCAGCCCTCTTGGCTGCGCGTGTAGCAATTTCCGTTCTCCCTCCCTGCTTAATCCAGATCATTCTGCTGGCGATCCTGCTGCTGAACACCTACTTCAGCCCGCTCAGGGCGGCTGAGCTCAACCTGATGCAGCTGCTGTCCCTGGCGGTCATCTGCATGACGGTCACGCTGGGCATGTTCACGAGCAGCCCGGTCGACAACGTCTCTGAGGTATGCCCTAATTAAGTGCGTGGGATAGACGCTAGAAACGCACATGGCTTTTTGCAAAGTAGAGCTTGGTACGGTGATACTAATAATGGCGTGGGCTTGCTTGCCTATCAGTATACAGCGTGCCTCCTCCTGCAGCCCCGTGATGTTCAATCCATGCACTGTTTGTCAACATGCAACCCCGCCCTGCTACACACATGCGCTTGTTTGTTTGCACAGGCGAGCGATATCATCCTCGGCGTGGTCATCCTGCTTATCAACTGCCTCATCATCCTCGCCTTCCTAGCGCTATTCATCTACCACGCCCTGCCCACCGTGAAACGGAAAGCCACAAGGCTAATTACTCGACTGGGGTACGATCCGGCGCACCTGGAGCAATCGCTGTCCCGTGCCTTGACGAACCTCTCACCTTCCCGCGCCTGGTCGTCGCTTTCCATGCCACGTGCCTGGACGTCGCTATCGCACACCAGGAGCCGAGGACGGGATATAGGGCTCCCGGTGCAATTCGAAGATGATGGTATCGGAGGAGGAGGTGACACTGGAGAAGCTGTCGACAATGGGCGGAATGGTGGAGTGGGCGGCCATGGCTCAAATGCAGTGTAGGCTCTTGGTACTTCTGGTGTTCCAGGTTTGTTTGTTTGGTATGTGATGCCGTTGTGTCGATAATGAAAGCAGGAGGAGTTGACGCAGGTAGGCTTAGGAGTGGACGAGGTGTGTAAAGGAACGTAAGAGTGACTGCTGAAACAGCAGTTACGAAGTTTACTACGGAGCATTGACATTTGGCAGGTGCTCAGCGCGCATAAAACCGTCTAGACTCTGACGAATTCGTGGGACTTGATCGACGGCTGCCTGTTCCATGTCCCTGCATGCCGCAGTATGATCTAGTCTTTACCAGGCAGACCGCATGTAGCAAGCATTGTCAATTATTTGCCCCTTGACCGAGTAGGTACTTCTTTTTGTCCTACTTCAGTTTTAGGAGTGTTTTTTTCCTTCATGCTCTGTCTTCCATCCTTGGTGTGTTTCCTTTTCCGAGCGTGTGCAATTTAGGAGAGGTTGGCTATGCCGGCCGCCAAGCACATACCGGTACAGCTACGGCATAAACATTACACTGCCGTCGATAGCTCTAAATAATCCCACACTGCGAACGAACGGCAGCTTCTGTAATTGACATCTATTGGAACGTGACAATCCTGCCGCCGAGCGCTCTAGGCCACCCATGGGTCCCTAGATGGATGCTAGGTTGTAACTTGTAAGGAGGGAATTGGTGTCAAGCAAGTGTCCTGGACGTCGGGTGCAAATGTACAGATCAAGATTGTGCAAGAAACTTAGGACAGACAAAGCGGCGGGCCTGCACTGTCAGATAGAGTTATACGGTACATAGGAAACGGCTCCGGCTAACATCCTGTACGTGCAGAAGCACGCTGTGCAGGGTCTCTTACAGGGGCATTACATGCTAGCGCGGGCCCATGGGTCACACGCTGTAATGTGTACTTCTGCCACATTTTTGCTACACGCCACGGTGCGGCATTCGTGTCGTTCAGGTCATGTAACTAAACCAACCATCTGACGAGGTGTATACCGTACACATTAGGACTATACGGCAGGGGACAGTCGTACAGCTCCTCACGGATGAACTGTATGGCACGAGATTGCTATGGAGTCATCACAAATGACAATGCTGTTGGAGGCAAACATCCTAAGCAATCCTAAAATGCAAATTCGCTGCGCCCGTCATTAGCTGGCAAATGCGGCAAAACAATCAACTTAAAAACACCACGAGATGAAGATCGAAACCTTACCATACGGATACCCACCCATTATGAAAAGGACTTCATCAGCGAAAAACGTTCATGGGTAGCATTTAAACCCTGACCGCGTTTCAAACGCAGGGAGACACGCCCATCCAATATATAGTAACTAAAGCCATATTGACGCTATGCTTTAATAGTTGAGGAACACTGTTGAGTGCAACAGTTGCCTGTCAACAGCATGGCAGAGATATCGGGGCGCGCTATTTAGTGGAATATGATTTGAACATTGGCTGACATGCCATCACACGTGTGCCATGGCATCACGATGCTAATACGAAATGAAGCTAGGAACTTAGGTAGCCAGGCCTAGGGTGCATGCATCCCTATCAACTGCAGTTTCCGTCAGCAAGTACAGTGCTGAAACTCCCCCAGTGGTATTGGCCCCATGACCACGCATTGCAACAGCACATGCTCCTACATACATGACACGTTAAGCAGGACACATTTATCGGTATCTATTATGACGTAGAATTGACATGCCTCAGTAAGCGATTGCCTCGAGTATGCACATGCACCTCGTTGTGCAGCAGCTTCTGCTGTTGATGCCGCTACGGTGTACTGCATGCGGCAGCCGTACCTGCTCCTTAACAGTCTACACCGCGTCAGGCCCGTTCTGTCCTACACCAGCCACGTAACGCTTACTACGCTGTCCAGAACCAAAGCAACCGCCGTCACGGCCCTTATCACCTTGAGGCCCGCTGCCGTTCCTGTTCTCACCGTCTGCACTGCCATTCCTGTTCTTTGCACTACCAAGTTCGTCGGATCCTTGGTCCGCAGTAACGGTACTGCCGGTACGGTTCACGCAGCACAGAGGGAAGAGCCGTCGTTGCCCACGGGCATCCAAGCCACCATTGGAATCGGCGGGTAGCAGGCATTTCGACACCCAGCCGTGCTTCTCCAGCCACTCCTTGCACCGTCTTGCCAACTTCTTGGCAATGGGTATGAAATTGTACACGAAGAGTGCTACGAAGGCAGCAATGACGACGCAGTTGATGAACAGGACGAGAAATGCTAAGCCGGTCTGCGTGGCCTGTAAACGAGATGAGGTATTATGCAAGGGGCGGGTGGTGGGGGAGAGGGACACAAGCCAGGTGAGGACAAATGAGGTTTTCTGTAGTCAGCATTTAGACAGGTATAGCAGAGCGAGGATGGCCAAGCTGCCTAGCTGGCTTGGCCTGTGGTGAGTGGCATCACTGATGCTGCGATGCATGGCAGACTTGCTTCTGTTCCACTACTTGCTGGCCTATCATCAGCAGGCCATCCTGTACTTTTTACCACGCAAACTGTTTGTTGTGCAGAACGTCTAATGAAGGGCATGGAAGCCACATGAGAATTGAGTAGAACAGTGACCGCGTACGTTAATTCTTGTCTCCCTGCTGTGCTGCCAACCAGCACATGTCGTACATACCTTGGAAATCTCAATGCCAGAGCTGCTGGTAAACATGCCAAGCAACACCGTCAAGCAGATAACCCCGGTGGAAACCAGTTGCAGAGAGTTGAGTGCCTCCTCCTCAAGCGGGCTTAAGTAGGTGTTGACTATGAGGAATACCAGCAGCATCACCTGTTTGTTGGGAAATCGGGGGTTATGTAAATAAAACGGACCCTGAGAGCCATAGGTCCTTTTTGTTGCAGGCAATTTCTCCCGGAAGTGGCAAACGTGGTTCACTCATGCTTTGCCCTTCAGTGCAGCAATGCTCACACGGCAGGGGGGTAATGATGCTGCGCTGTGATAACACTCCACCCCAAACATGTTAAATGAAGGCGCGGAAGCAGAGGCAGTGCATCTCACAAGTTAGCATACTCCTGCATACATGTGCCCACCTCTAGCAACAGTGCCTGCTGCAGCACAGGCAGTACACGGCCAAAGACTTCCGCGACCACCAGTGACAGGGTCTGCAACTGCGACACGGCCTCCCAGAAGTAGAACTCCTTCCTGTGTGCAGCCCGTACACATGTGAGGAGTGAGGTTCGTGACGGGATAGTTCGTGCTAAGCTAAAAATTAGGGAACAAAGGCGTGAAAAACAGACATCCAGAGCTGCACATCCAGAAGAAGAGCTTCAGGACAACAACGCGTTGGTATGCCAAGGTAGGTACAGTCACCCTGCAGTCCTTCAGGCCCTTCAGGACGCGTTTTCCTGGGATTTTTCCTAATTTTATTGCTTCAAGCTAGAGGCGGCACGGCCTTAAAAAGGAGCGGGATGTGTGTCGGACTGGCCCTGTCAGATAACAGCTGGTTAAGCCTTACCGGTATGAGTTAAAAAGGAAACCGTATAGTTGGGCGACTTGAGGTTCGTCCCAGCGACCACGGTGCATGTACAGCAGCATTGCAGTGGTCAGCGGCATTGCCAGGCACATCACCACCACTGCTACCACGCCGATGGGGACCCACCTACAAAATACCGTGGGGAGGGGAAATCAATGTATAGAATGTGTGTCAGCATGCAGGCTTTCCCATAGTATGTCACAAGCTGCGCAGTCAAATACACACGCACGGACACTAGCAAAGTGCTACTTACAGAGTAAGGTGCCGGCCGGTGTAGCACTGCTGGTTCATGTCCCGAATCCAGTAGCCGTACTTCCAGGTCGCCTGGGATTCGGGGTTGCAAACAATAAGCATTACTGGCAAGAGGAGGGAATAAAAACCGCATTCTCTTTTAGGGGGTTGGGTGCTGATTAATACCATGCACGCCACAAATACCTGGGGCTCATTTATCCTTGTACCATGCATAAGGCCTGCACACTGCATGCATGCCGTACAGTACTGGGAGCTCTCCGTTAGCTTACCAGCTGGAATTGTGCATAGTTCGACGACACGTTGTCGTCAACCTGCCCGTCGTCCAGCCGGTAGCATGCGAAAATGGAGAGCGCCTCGGTGGCCCAGTCGGGCATTAGCATGAAGCATCCAACCTGAAATGTTAGTGGTCGGCGCCGGGATACGTTAAAGTCACCAAATAGCGCATGATTATCACTGGCACATGGCACATCCTCAGTTATGCATGCATGCTTGCAATGCTACTACTACTGGTAACGTCCAACATGCACGTATGTTGGCTTCCCCGTTGCATGCTCCCTCACATCCATCACCACATTGACCCACCATTAGCGCCAAAAACATCTGCTTCTCCAGTGGCAGCTTGGGATTGTCAAATAGCTCCGACTTAATCCGCCTCGGAGACAGGCACTCGCACAACTCGATGCAATCTGGCTCGTCTTCCTGCCCTCTCCGTAGACTGCCCTTCACTTCCTCAAGACCGCTCTGCTCATTCTTGCCATCGGCGCCAGCACTTGAACCAGATGGCGGGTGATTAGCCAGGGGATTGTCAACCATTTCAGGTTGCTGCGCTTGTTGAAAATGCACGACGATGTGTGCCGTTGATGTCGGTACAGACGTCAGGGATCGGAGGGTCGTCCGCCGGCCGCCTACAAACCTATCAGCAGGGAAGGATTGCTGTTTGTTAACCAGCAACGCACCTCCTTTGCTGCGACGGGTCCGAGGGGAACTAATAGCAGCGTCTTCATCAGCGTCGTTAATGCATTCATTGCCCTCGACAGTGCCCACAGGTGGCTTCTCCCCCTGCTGCCCAGCAGGCGAACCAGTGCTGCCTGTGTTGGTGTTTGCCAAGCCCAATGGCTCTGCTCCTGCCGCAGCCGTTGCCCTTTTAGAGCTATTGAAATACCGCCTGAAGAAAGCGGAGAAATGCAAAATATACAGGTGAGCTTGACGCCTTCTTGAAGCGCCATGCTTTCAGCATGCGCAATCTCCAACAACGTTCTGCATGTCCACCTCCAAAACGTGAACACCCTTTCCCCACCTTAGTAGGAACCACAGTACCAGCACAAGCAGCACTGAGAAGAAGGGCAGCAGCAGCCCCGACAGCAGCTGCACCCGGGCTTGCTCGGCTGAGTCAGCGTTGGGACGCAGGCAGCTGGGAGAGTAGACCTGCTTCACGATACCCGTGATGGTACCTAGAACTTTCTGGAGGCCCATCACGGATGCTGGCCAGTTCAGGCCAATGCGAGTGACGATCAGGTAGAGCTGTCAGAGGGAAGGCACAGATGGGAAATGGTTGCATTGTTAGGGGTGTCGTTGCACTGTTCGTAGGCCTCAGGTGCAAGCATGCGCAGACTAGGCACGCAATGAGTGCACAAGCAACGAAAGACACATTCCCAGTCAGCAGGCAAGGGATGAGGCTTTCAAGACGTGCGGATACGTGCTACAAACATGCAGGACGGAACTGACGCACGCGTCTCACCCTTTCCACCCTGAACGCCAACGAGCAAGCACAGTTAACAAGTGCAATCCCTGTTTGAGCGCCCTAACCACAGGCCACACTCATTCCCTTTTTTCGTACTCACAGCGCGTGAGTGTCGTACAACAAAGCGTGACTATGTGCTAAAGTCAACATATATACGCGCGCATTGGCACAGTGAGCATACCTGGAAATGGACAATCAGCAGCTGTGTGGTGGAGGGAAAAAGGCAAAAAGGGAAGGGAGGAAAGGGCAGAGGATGGAGGTGAGCATGTGCTCACAAGCTGACGATTATCAGCAGCAAAAGCGGTAAGAAGCCCAACGTGCTGGAGAGGGACAAGAGTTCGTGCAGTAAAGCAGGGAGCGGTGACAACCATTAGCCACTTTGGCTATAACATGCATGCAGCCGAGCCGTACAGTGCCGCAAACGTGATCCACTAAGCTTCTGCTGAAGTTCCTACCCCCAAATTATATCATACCTTTAACACATCCGCCGCGGGGACGTCAAAACCCCGCTTTGCCTTCTGGTGGGATTCCGTTCCTTTCCCATCCCCCTGTGCTTCACCGGCCCCCTCTGCTGCTCCTCCAGCCTCCTCTGCTTCTCCAGCCTCCGCTGCTTCCCCAGCCTTCATTGGTTCTCCAGCCCCCTCAGCTTCTCCAGCCTCCACTGCTTCCTCAACCTCCCCTGCTTTACAATCTTCTGCTGCTTCTCCAACCTCCCCTGCTTCTGCAGCCCGCTCTGCTTCTCCAGCCTCCTTTGCTTCTCCAGCCTCCTCTGCTTTTCCAGCTTCCTCTGGTTCTCCAGGTCCCTGTGTTTCTTGAGCCTCATCTGCTTTTACTGCCACCTTGCCTGCCTCGCCAGCTGCCTTGCCTGCCTCGCCAGCTTTGTTTGCGTCTCCAGCAGTTTCTTCTGGTGTTCTGGCATGTCCGCCGTTATCCGTGTGCCCACCAGCGATGTCCTCCTTGGTCCCGGGTTTATAGCTGCTGGATGCGTCTTGCTGCTTGTCTTGCTGGAAATCTTCCATGGCGGTCGTTACAAAAGCGAAACCTGTGGCAGAAAGGCATAGAGCAGTCAGGCGCATCCGCACCACAGTTTCGCACCGATAAGTAGGCATCAAAGTATACAGGCATGATGGCAGCAGACAGAGACGCTGCAAGCCGATAACCAAGCTGAGCTGTATGTGAGGAGAAGTAGGGTGGTAGACGGACCGAGGCAGAAGCTCCCCCACCATCAGTGCTAGCACAAAATGCACCCCTTACCAATTGAAAGGGTGTTAAACAGAAACATGACGATCCCGATAGCGACGGTACCCCCCGTGCTGTAGCAAAGGCCGCAGTTCAGGTCCGAGTCGAGGGCGTACGGCACACCATCGTACTTCGTACACGTACCGCACAGCAGCCCACTGTATCCCTGCGGAGCCCAGCAAAGCAAGCCCGCCAGAACGGAGTTAAGGCATAATTTAGTCCAGTTATCCATGGGCTAAATTATACACATTTATAAGGGTTATAGCTGGTTATAGTGGAGATTAAGGTACGGTGGGGGATCATTTATACTGTTAGCAGGTAGATAGGGAACAGATGAAACCGGGGAAACGTATGTGAAACCGGGAATCCGTATGTGGCGTTTGGTGGACCCCAAATCGTACATACCGGAGCGCACTGCATCTGCATGTAGCTGGCGCTGTCGTTGTCGGGCAGGCCCCACAGCGCACAGTCCAGCAGGAAGCCGTCAAAGTCGCTGCTGCTGTTGGATATTAAGGGAGTGTACGGCTGTACGGAAGTAGCGTTCGCCGTGATCCGCCTGTCAGGAGCAATGGAAAAGCAAAGCATGCAAAATATTTATTTGTGAAATGGGGGAACGGAAGATATAATGAACGTGTGAGGTGGGCGTGTTCTGGAGCCCAAGAACCCCCTTAGGTCTACGCGATGCTGTGCTCAGGGTTACTGAACGGCAGACACTTGGAAAGGAAATGCGTAAAGACTTGAAGAGGAAATGCCTTTAGCATACCTTAGAATATCCAGGTAGGAGCCAACGACACCAGCGCCGCCGGAGGGGTCTTTCTGAAGAGCTTGGAATCGCCATGGGTTGCCAAAGTAGGCGTACCAACGCTCCTGACAACGAACCAGGGCGTCATTGGCGGCATCATCTCCATCCCTGCACATACAGTGCAACCACATGGTGTTTTATGGACAGGAAAACACACACGAGGGGTTCACCAAGCGCTGGTCCATGGGTCCAACCATGCGTCACATTAACGCAGGCTACGGACCGGTTGCATACCTGCACGCGGCCGGGTTGAGGCAAGCCTGCATGGTGGTTGAGTTGGCGGCGCTGTGCCAGTAGCCAGGCAGCGGTGCCAACACCGCACCGCCCGTGCAGTTGGCGTTGTCCGGGCAGGCGTAACAGGAGCCCTCCCTGACGGCTGTGGTGCCGGTATTCGTGAGGTTGTCAACGTCCAGGCTAAAGAAGTTCGTTGCACACCTGTCAGTTTCCGTTGCACACAGTCCGCACACAGTTCAATACACTTAAGAAGCACTGACGTGCGTAGCTGGACTGGCTGACCAAATTCCCAGTAGAGCAACCATTCGCCCAGGCAGAACACCAGGGACGACGAGCCAGAACCGTCTTAACAGGACACGTCGTTTCAAAGGAAAGGGGGGAGGAATGCCCTGGAAGACACCCTTCCCCAAAGGTGCAAGGGCTAGAGCGGAGGGGCACCAGGAAACGCCTAGCAAAGCCGTGAAGGCATGTCCTGACTATTCAAAACATTTAATAAAGGAAAGGCAGAATCTAGACGTGCCTAGGTCATCAGGCCCACAACTTGCATTGCCTCTGACTACAACCCCAGCGCCGCACCTGGAGCAGAAGTATCCCTTATCCATCACCGCCTCCCCCAGGGAACAAGGCGGCACGGTGACGTCAAGAACCAGAGGATCCACCTGCCCATAAGCGGTGAAATAAGGTGGTAAGCAGTCAGCAGGCAGGCAGCCGCTGTGAGCCGGCTAGGTCTGCGCTTTAGCGCATCGTGCATACATGCCCATTGCCCAAGGCGGCATTGCGCGACGTACATCCGGTCAAACAGACGCGCCTAAAACCGGGCCTTGGCAGTACAATAGCAGCATTGTAGTGCAGGTGGGCCACCTTCCATGCACGCATGAAGGACCCCTAGCCATTCCAAGACATGCGTATTTCAGACAAGTCTAACTAGACCGGGCCTCCTTGCCTCCTTCAACATCCTCCAGGGCATCTTCACGGCAGGCGCGCGTACCTGCAGCCCGACAGTGCTGCTGAGGTCCAGTTGCATCGTGTAGTTTCCCTTCAGGGCGCGCACGCGGATGCCAGAAATGGATGCAATCCCTTGGCCCGCCTGCATGTCATGGTAAGATTGCCAGGGACAGGTACCAACCTTAATTATTTTGTACCAGCCACCTCATGCATCCGAGAATCGAACGGAAGTGCAGCAGTGCCAGCTTGCCAGTCAAGAGCTCAAGACATAAGCAGGCATCATTGACCACAGGGCTGGGGTTAAATGGTAATGCTTGACGTGATGGGCGGGACGTAGGCAAAGGATAGTCTACAACCCCAAGCCATACTTCCCCAAGGCCAACGGCTGCCATGGCCGTACCTGGGCTGTGGGATTGCCCAGTAGGTCGATCGGGTGACCAGAGCTGGTTGAATTGACAGAAAGACGGACTACAGGTTGAACCGTGCTGGAGTCTGCATAGGGCCGAGTGGGTTGTGCAGGAGGGGACAGCTCGATGAGTGGTGCATGGAGATGTGACATAGCCCGACAATTAACTCCATCCTGTTAAATGCTGATCTCCTGGCCATCCCACTCACCGTTGACCAGCTGCGTCAGCGCATCGTACACCGAGATGTCGAGAGCCACCGCCACATTGGTCGGCAGCACCACTGCGCAGCGCTGACCCGGCCGGCACTCCTCAGCCAGGTGCCCGTCCACCTGCAACACCGCGCGACGCAACCACCCAGCCATGCTGCTGCTATTGCTGCCGGATGTGAGCTCGGCGATGTCGAGTGTCCCTGAAGGCATTGCCACCGCGTTCCCACTCGAGCTATCAACAGTGGGCCCGGTGCCACTGCTAGGAATGACGGTTTGCACGGTCAACAACCTCCGATTTACCCCTGAAGCTTTGTCAGGGGTGTTGCTGCTATTGCTGCTGCTTCCAGTCCCAACGATGTTACTGGTGTACGACGTTAAAGCGCCCTGCTCGTATTCTGAAAGCGCGGAAAGAATCATTTGCTTCGGTGTCGTGGCAACCTGGTTACCGTATCCAGCTACTGCCGTGTTAGGGGACACGGCAGCATAGCTCTCCTGTTGAGTAAGACACTGCCCCTGGACTCTCTCCAGGGATGGCAGCATTCCCAAATACAGCACCGAACCACTGCTGCCACTGCTACTGCTGTTGCTGCTACCAAAAGCGCTGGAACTAGAAGGCGGTGATGGTACGAAAAGCTGAGCTGCGGTAACTGGAGAAAACGAGGGCGGCGTCATGCTGCTAGCGGCGCCGGTGCTGTTACCGGTGCTGCTCTGCAAGATGGCATTGAGCATGTCTGCCAGCTCTGTGTCTAAAAAGCAGGCTGTGGAGCTGTCTCCGTCATCGCACAGCAGGGTGAGGGTGTACGGGGAGCTTGAGAAGATGCCGCCACCGCTCTCCTGTGAAGGAGGTTTAGAAGGAGAGGTGTCATGCCGGCGTTATTGAAGCAGTACGCGGTGCAGGCACGGCAGCAATAAGGGCGCCGGTAAACAAAGCTCTTACCACCGGTATCTATGCCTGCTACAGTCAAATGACACGCAGACAGCAGGAAGCACCCCGTGGATATGCCAAGAAATGTGTACGTCTCTCACCCCTGCCGTGTTGTTCCAAAGTCCCGGCCGGTTTGCAACCGCCGGCCAGCAATCTGAAGCTGCACTGCGGCCCACGGCTCCCGCCAGTGCTTGCAGAGTGAGGGCGCTCTCTGCAGCGATCTCCGCAAGCCCCGGGCGCAGGGAGGACATGGAGACGGCCAGAGAGGTCGCAGGGGAGCTCGAGGAGGAGGTAGCAATGCTGCTGCGACCCAGGAGCGGGAAAAGGCGTGGCGAGGAGGGAACCAAGCCACTGCCGCCGGAGGTATCCTGCGATACGTGCAGCAAGCGATTGGTTTAGTCTTCAGTTGTTCACTCGCTACAGCACTCCCTACCCTTCCCGCTTTCTTGTCGTCCCGTCTCACCTGCTCGCAGCGTAGGTCCAGCGCCAGTGCGCCCGCCGCCCTGGCCGCCGTGTTGCCCACCAGACGGCTGCCGTTGAGCACCGCAGCCAGCCGGCCGCCCAGGTAGAGCGCGCCTGCAGAGGGGATGGAGTGCATGAGGCGGGAAAGGATGGGGGGAGCCCTGTTAGTCGTATACCGGTATGCAGAGGAGGTAGGGCGGACATGGTAACTAATGAAGTGCACAGGGTGAGGAGAGCAGGCAGGCGTGCAAGAGGGCAAACAACACAGGGAAATTCTATTTTGAAGTGAACTCATGTAAGGGACACGCACCTCCTGAACCAGACAAGAGGTTGCCATCCGAGGCAACAGCTGTGCTGCTGCCGTTGCTGCCCGCTGCGTTGAAGCTCATGTTGCCCCCCAGCACTGCCACGAGGGAGGGCCCTGTGGCGGTGGAGGCGTCAACATAGGCCGCCCCTCCCGACCCCGCTGCGTCGTTGAGGACGAGGGAGGCGTTGTGCAGCACCACGCCGCCGCAGCCGGAGCAGTACAGTCCGCCACCGTGGCCCCGGACAGCGGAAGAGGTGCGGATGGTGGTGTCTTTCAGCTGCATGCATGCGGGCGTGAAGGGCGAGGAACCCTGTCAGTTTACAACTCAAACGAAAGCTGGGCGAAACGGCTAGGGAGCGACACGCCGCTTCCAAAGTGTGCCGGATGCTACCATACGGTATTCAATTTAAAATATGCAGGATTACATCCATCAACTTGCAGCCCATGGAAACACGCACATGAACACCCCTTGCCAAGCCCCGCACACCCACCATCATCCAGTTGCACGACTCGCCGTACAGTGATCCCCCGCTGCCGTCGCCGCTGTCGCCCGCGCTGCTGCCCGCCGCTGTGTTGTCCTCCAGGGTGCAGTCTTGCAGCGCTAGGGAGGCGTTGCGAGTGAGGCTCACGGCACCACCCGAGGCGGCGCGGTTGCGCTGGAAGGTGGTGTTGGAAATGAACATCTGCGACACGTAGAGTGCATGAGAGATGAGGCAAGCGTTCAGTAGTTGCACCCTTCGGTTCTAGGTGCAAGGATTGGGGGGCAATACTTGGAGGAAACGGCGATGCTCTCCTGCGCCATGCTATCTGAGACCCGTCCCGACAAAAAGAGTGGTAAAAGAAGCAGTGGTGTAGCACGACATCCAAATAATCGCAGCAACGAGCAATCTTGAAGCACCTGCTGATGTGCCCAGCTGCCGTCCATTGCAATCGCGCCGCCAATCCCAACCGCCTCATTGTCGTACAACTGACTTGACGACAAGTAAAACATATTGTCATCAGCGCGCGTGCTGTACAGCGCCAAGGCGGCCCCGTCGGTGCCGGCAAAATTGCCACTGGCGTTCAAGGTGTCAATGAGGACAGACCCACGGGTTGCTTCTAGCAACAGGGCACCGCCCTCGGCACCGTGAGCGCTGTTACCGTGAGCGCTGACATCAGAGGCCACCAGGCCAAAGGAAGTCCCCTGCGTTTGTTGTGGGAAAGAGAAAGGGGGCAAAGCTGAAAGCCTGGTAAGGGGGGACAGGAAGCCTCAAAGTGTAAGCCAACGCTCAGCTGCAGGGAAAGTACCTCCAACATCGACATATATGGCCAATTAATAGCACACCGAGTACATGATAGCGATGTCCCACCTGCACTGCCAGGATGTCCTGTGAGCCACGGGTTAGTTGTCCATTCCATCCTTTCCCAAGCTGCTTGCTGAAGGCGGTAACACAGGGCAGCCCAGCAGCGGTTGGTATGTGCTGTGTGAGCGCAGGCATGGTCACATGCATGCCTGCCCCATAGTCGGCGCTGTTGTTTAGAAGCCGCAGGCCATGCAGTCTCGTACAGTTTGCATTCAGCAGCCCCAATCCGCCGCCAGAGTTATCGGCACCATTGTCCTTGACGATTAAGCCGTCGACCTGAGCATGCAATGGAACAATACCGGCTTTTAGGCAGCTGCACTCCTAAGAAGCAATGTATTGGGGCTGCGAGGTGTTGCATGCTCCACGTAAGGACCCCATCTATACATCAGCGTTGCTAGGCACCCGTAGGCAGGCTAGCAGCCCGCAAGGTGTAGCTCTGTGACGAGTGAGGACTAAGGACAAGCCCAATAATTTTTCGTTTTTCAACATGGTGACGCAGCTTGGGTTCCTTGTCTGCCCTCAACCCGGTACTTACCATGACAAGTCCGCAGCCCTCAGCTCTCAAGCCTCCTCCAGACAACCCTGCACGGTTGCCCTCCAACGTGCAGTTCGACATGGTGACGGAGGCTGCCGCGCTGCTAAAGACCGCTCCGCCCATCTGCTTAGCTGTGCTGGCTGCCAGTCGGGAGCCCCGCAGGCTGAGCGGCACGCTGGTGGTGTGCACGGAGCCTCCGTGCTCATCCGCCGCAGTGTTAGATCGGAGGGTGCAGTTGGTTATGGAGAGCTCGGGGCCCTGCGAAAATGGCATGGCACCATCCAAGGGATTCAGGAGGCTCGTGCACGGCGGTCAAAGTCCCTGACTGTATAATCAGGAGCTGGCTTGCTGTTAACACCTACCCGTTCTCCGGGCCCAATGCCAATAGATTTGACCCTACCTCGGGTTGCGCGCTGGTGACCTGGTGTCCGGCTGACACGCCGCCGCCCGACAGCTTGGCGATGTTTCCGTACATGTCGCTCCCCTCCAGGGAAGCGGCGCACGACAGCAGCGCCACCGCACCTCCGCGGCCATCCGCCCGGTTGCCGCTAAGCTCGCCGCCAGCCAGGCGCATGGGCGCGGTGCAACTCATGCCGAAGATGGCGCCGCCGGCGTTAGACCAGCTGTCGGAGATAAAGCCATTCCCAGCACTATTGTCGTACAGCTTACAGTCGCTCAAGTGCACGGCCGAAGCAGCGTGGAATAGTGCACCGCCGGAATTGTTGACGGCGTTTGACAGGAACTCGCAACGGTCAAACACAGCCTGCGGTTGGGTACAGTGGAAAGGGAAATCATGTTGTCATAGAGCGCATGTTAATCTGACCTATCCCTAGTTAAATACTCCGTGCGTGATGAGTACCAGCACAGGCAGCTAAGGGGTAAGTCAAGGCGTATCTTTTTCCCCGACATCGCTTGGCAATGACGGGGAGTGTGTTGAGGATATTGGAGAACGGGCTGTGGTTTCCGGGAGGGTGTCCTGTCCCCGCGCCTCCCATTGCACTTACCCTTACACCCGTGTCAACGGCTGCTCCATTATCCGTATGCGGCATGGGAGGTACAATCTGTAGAACATGGCACAGGTGCGGCCCAACGTTTCTAATAGGTTTGGGGTTCTCAGAAGAGGACAGGGCGTGACAGCGGGATTCACATGTTCACATGTGAATGGACAACAGCTATGGTCACCTGTACTGCCATGCACCTACAAGCTACAGCTCCCTGCTATTGTGCAATGGACACATGCCTACCCTAGGAAATCACAGTACGTTCCGACTCGCTTCCAGCTTTCTAAACACAAGCCTAACCTAGCAGCAAGGAAACGCTAATGTCGTCCAGAACCCCTGCACATGCGTCCAAGCCAGGCAAGAACACACGGTGGGCTTGCCCGCCTTAAGCTGCCCTAAGCCCGGTCCAACCTCACCTGCAGGTAGACCGCTCCTCCCTATAAATGGGAACATTGCAGGAAGGAAGGGCGGGGGTCAAAGACCATACCAAACCATAGGAAACCACAAGTTAGGGCAAAGCATGGACATAGGCGGCGGCAGGGTGCCACAATGCAAAGTGAGGGTTACCGGTAAGGGACGGTAAGCGAGCTCAAGAGGCAGCAGGCGGGGTTCGCAGCAGGCTGTTAGTATCATGTGTGTAAGGCGAGTAGGGTATCAGATAGAGCAGGTTCAGCGTATTCAAGGCAACCTACAGCACTCAAAATTGAGGCTGCGCTGTCTTGCACGTCGTAAATTCTCGTAGTGCTTAATTCCTTTCATGCAGCCAGGTGCAACCCTGCTAGCATGTTGCTGGCATCCGTTGCTAGCATGCGTCCAGTATATAACCCGCCATGCGTACCTGGATACTAGCCTTGTTGTTGTTGAACACCGTGCCAGCTGCTGACACAACAGCCCAGTACGCCTGCACATGGGCGAGTTGCAAGGTGGCTGGTGTCATGGTATGGGCCTAATGCGACAACACGACAAACCGTGTCTAAGATTAACTAAACGGCATGCACCTAGAGCAACGGGCTATCTACAGGCGTGCTGTACAAGGTCAGCACGTAGAGTTGAGTTTAGTAACCGCACTTCCGACATCCGTGAGTCCATCCCAACAGACGCTCTGTGCGATATGGACAGCCATTACAACCTTCAACCCTTAAAAACACAAAGATGTATATCAACCACGCACCTTAAGCGCCCCTCCGACACCGCTTGCGATGTTCTTCTCAAAGGCGGTGTCAACCAAATTGAGGGCGTACGGCGAGCTATCCGCTGTGAAATCCTTTGAAGTAAAGCCTGTAACCAGCACCGCACCCTGGAGGCCGACCGTTGGGAAAAAGAATAAGGGAAAGGTGGGTTAATACCGGTACTTGGCGGGTAACGCTCCCGGTTACCCATGGCACGTTGCACAATGTGTCTGCAGCAGCTTATAAGGGGCCTGAACTCGTAAACTATGAACTACTGTACCGCATACCCACAGGTAATGTACCAAACGTGCACGCTGCATCCCTGGCGCAAACCTCACCGCATCACCGCGAGCCGTATTGCTGCTGAAATTGGCGTTGCGTAGCGTCATGTTGCACACCTCGGCAATCAACGCCCCGCCCTGGTAGGCCCGGTTTTGCGAAAATGACACCTGCATGCACAAACAGCGACGTGAGTTACAACGTGAGTACATGACGTAGAGCTCCGCGAAGACAACGCACGCTACCAGGCAGACACCTTGTCGAAAGCAACAGCCCAGGAGATGTGGCCACTGGTTTGTCAAGGGGTCGGAAGCCATCTAGCAGGATGTCGTAGAATGTGACCCATGGGTCAGTCGTGCACTAAGCCGCATATCATTTAAGGCCTACTCGCATTGCGTAGCTCCAGCGTGGCTGGGCAATTGGTCGCCATCATGGCTCCGCCCGCATTGTCTGAACCCCCCGCTGCAAAGGTGTTGGCGCTGTTGTTGACGAACGAAACGTCCTCCATCTGCAGCCGCCAGCCCGACACCAGCAGCGCTCCCGCGTTGGTGGTGGCGCGGTTGTCACGGAAACGAACACGTCGCAGCGTGGCATCGGTGACCTGGAGCGAATGACAGTTACCAGCAAATAGAGTCATCGATGAGGCAGGCAGTGAACTAACGTCGTGGAATGCGTGCGTTCGGGAGGGGTGCACTATGTAGACAAGGGGGCTGTTGTGTCGCAGCTTCAAGGGTTGCATGGCACTGCCGGAGTCCACCCACCCGCCTCTTGACGCTGTCCATTGCTGCCACCAGTACGCCGCCCACATCTGGTTCGAGGTACAGGGCTCCACCTTTCCGGGCAGCTGCATTGTTGCGGAATGATACGTCCTGGGGAGTGTGGTGACGCAGCGCCGAACAGTAGGCCAGGGATAGGCACAGCGTGGACAAGGGCCATCAAAGCAAAGGGCAGAACAAGAAGTCTGCCTGTTCGCGAGCCAGGAATTAACGGATACTGCCACTGTCAGCTAAACCTATGCCGCAAACCTTACTATGCGGCAAGCCTAAACTCTGCCTTCCGGCACACAGAGGAAGTTGCGTGGCTCAGTTGCAGTCCCCATCCTAACCTGGTACCCATGCCCTTTCTCTCGCCCTTTGCTTACTTGGTGCAATACGCCAACAAACATGCAACATGTCATCGGGAACTTTACAGGCTTTGCCCTTGCCTTACCTCCAGGAGGGCGTTACAACGGGTGATGGAGGCGCCTCCAGACTCGGAGCTGGAAAAGTTATCCTGCAGAGGGTGGGGGCAGCGATGTACATGGTAGGTGGAGCAGGTAGGACCCGCAGGCAGGTACCGGCACTCCGGTAGCTATGAGGAACGAGTGCATATGTGCGGGCTATAAGATGAGGCGTGCGTTAGGCGTGAGTAGATGTTGCGAAGCTGGTCCTTGGGCTGACTTCAATACGTCGAGTGGCGGGCGGGTCCTATGCCATGATCCTATGGGCTCCATTCCACACACATGAACGTAGCCATCTCTATCCAGGCTCATCCTTCTACGCGCGTATGGGTCTTCATTCCCTCTACTACTGGTACCCCTATCTTACCTCAAAGGTGCTGTTGGAGAGGGTCAAAGTAAACACTTCACCATCTTGAGTACCGTTTGAAGTAACTCCATCGTACTCCGCAACATACAGAGCCGACCCCGTGCCCGATTCACCCTGGTTGCAGCTGTTATTGCGGAAGGTGGCGTTGTTGATCAGCGCGTGGGAGTGCAGGGAGTACAAGCTCGCAGCGCCGATGAGCGTGGCAGTGTTGTTGGCAAAAAGCGTGTCCGATATCTCCACGGCTGGTACGGCACGGATATGAAGACCTGGGGCCGCATCGGGTGATTGAGGCATGTATGTACGGTCGTGGTGGGCCCGTACGTATACTCATTGCAGCTTGGCATTAGCTCTTAACGTCAGAAACCAAGCAAGACAGGCAGGTTAAGATAAACAGTGCAGTCTCCTTACATGTGCTCCAGATCTCATAAGCCAGGTGCATCAATACATCAACTTCCCGTACCTCCATGCTCCTTTGCACTGTTGCCAACGAACTCTGTTGACGTAATGCTCAACCCCTGCGCGTTGTTGTACGCATAGTACACAGCACCTCCTGTCAGAGCTGAATTGCCCTCGAAGCGACAGCTCCGGAGCCTTGACAGCGCCTGGCGTTTCGGATCTGCTTGCACCTTGCACGCGTCATTTACGTAGGGCTCGCAGTTACCAGGCATGGAGATTGCGCCTCCCACATTGCCAGCACTGTTGGATAGGAAGGTGCTGGAGCTGACGTTGAAGCCGCTGATGGTGTTTTCGAGCAGGAGGAACACCACCGCTCCGCCTTCATCAGCGGAGTTGTTTTCGAAGCGGCAGGCATCCAATGAAAGGGAGCAGGAATCTGGCGAAGGGCAGTACTTGGCAACCGGCTGTGGTAGGGAGAAGGGCCGAAACGCAATGGGGACGCGAAATGATACGCGGGATGAGGGGTTGATTTGACCCTGGGCAGACAGGAATTTGGAGACACTGTAACGGACAGTGGCGATGATGCCTAGTACGTATGCAGGTATGCTGGCTACGGCGGCTAAACAGAGAAGCAATCATGCTCACCCGCACCTCTGTCACCGGCCCCTTACCTCATGATAAATTGCACCGCCCCTGTTGAGAGAAGTACAACCAGTAAAATTGGAACCGCTAACGGCAGCACGCGACCTTCGGGCGTAGATGGAGCCGCCGTTGCTGCCCCCGTCTGCGGCGGTGCTGCCCACAAAGGATGAGGAACTAACGACCAGGCTGCTATCATCCACAGAGTAGATGTCGCCGCCAAACGCGGGCTCAGTGCCGTACATGTACGCGGTGTTCTTGACAAAGGTGCTGCTTGAGATGTCGAGAGACAACGACGCGCCGTTGGATGGCACCACGGCGATGGCTATGAAGTGTAGGGCGTCAAGGCAGGGACAGTAATGTTAATGACACACGATACCAGGGGTGGAAAACAGCATGCAGGCTGTCAGCAAGGCGCTAGACAGTGGGTAGCGGAAGCAGCTGCACACGTGCGCTTGTGCCAGTCAGTATCGAACAGTGTGAAAAGGTCATCATCGCAGTCGCCTTCGGGACTCACGAGCGCAACACAACACCTCCTGACTGCCATCAGCAACTTACCTCCTCCTGACCCCGCCGTGTTGACCGCGAAAGTGCAGTTTGACAACTGCAAAGCAGCGCTGCTGCCTGCCACATTACCCAGGAGGCAAAGCGCGCCTCCGGAACCACCTACAGTGGCTGTGTTACCCGTGAAGTTGCCGCCGGACAGTGAGATGGAGGACAAGGCAGTGTTGAGGCAGGGACCCTGGCGTGAGCTGCAGCCGCTGCAGCTGTAGCCGTTAAGAACCAGATCCACGCTTTGTCGCGCACATAATGCGGAGGCTTGCAGGTTATTGGATCCAGAGGAAAAGCCTTTGGCGGTTGTGTTCGCAGCCCGTACGTTGCTGGTATTGGAGATCGAGATGCCGCAGGAGGAGCCAGCAGATGTTATCTTTGATAGGCGTACATTGGAGAGGGAGGCCGAAGAGAGGTCACTAACTGCGAGTGCAGCAGCCCACGAGGCATCAAGCTCCATATCCTCAAACGCCATGTGTTCCAAAGCGCAGCCATTGCTGCACCCGGACAAGGTGACATGAGCGGAGTTGGAGGTGGTGGTTGTAGTTGTGGAACGCCCAGAAGAGGCAACGGAGATCCTTCGTGCGGTGATTCCGCGCATGACTACATCTGAGAGTGGAGCGTCAGGTCCGGCACCTGCTGCAGTTGTTGCTGCAGCGGCTGAGCTAGCGTCGCTGTACGACAAGCGCACAGCCCGGATCAGCCCTGCCGTGGAAGAGCCGGCCACAAACCGCACGTCCTCAAAGGTCACGTTCTGCAGCGTGACGTTGCTGCAGCCCTCCAGCAGGATGAGGGGTCCCGAGGCGGTTAGGTTGCGAAACACAAGGTTGCGCAGGGTGAGGTTGGTGACGCGACTGAAGTACAGCAACGGCATGAATGGACCGTTGGCAGTTAGGTCCAGATTGGCTGCTGTGGGCACCTGGGAACCTTCACCATCGAGGGTGATTAGAGAGCCGGAGAACTTAAGCGTAGTGGCGTTTGGCTGGGCTGAGCGCCACCAGGGTCTAACCGCGACAGCGTCGTTGCTGTTGTCGCTATACCCTGCCGGTGGAAAGGTTAACTGTCAGTGGACAGCCGGACAGGCTTTGACAGCGTTGACCTTGCGTCAACAAGCTTCCAGTCGTTATAGTGTGGTGCCTTACCAAATAGGCCACCAGGAAAGCCCGCCATGTCGCAAAGGTCTGATAATTCAGAGTTTAAATATGGATACTCGATAATGGCTCCTCGCCCGTAACCGTATTCCTCCCAGCATTGGCAATCAGCGACACCTTGCGCACTTCCGAGCAAAGCACCAGTGGTAGAGTTACCAACCAGCTGAATAGAGCAAGTGCTAGAGTTTGCGGAAGGTGAATTTGAAAGAAGCAAGGAAATTAGGGCCAGGAAGAAGCCCTTCCGCCAGCGACGCACGTCCATACTTTAATAGCAGCTACTTAAAGATAATTAAGTGTCGGACATACATGTCAACTATTAGGAAGTCCGCCTAGAGCTAGGTGAGCATCTAAGGCGACAGTAAAAACGAAGCCACTGCTCCCGCAAAGCTGGCCACCACAGTGGTTCTGTGCAAACGCAAAAAGCGTCTAGCTCGGGTATTATCTACGCGTTAGGTACATCGGTTGCCAGGTGGGGCATGGATTCGGAGCTGTGGAAAAGCGTGCTCTGATACTTACATTGCGGGGTATTCTTAGGCAATAAAAAATACAGCCATAACAAAATCAAAAGCGGAGAACCCGCTGCGACGCGGCTCCGAGATCGTGATGCCTTATTCACTTTCCGACGTCCGCGTGACGACCTGACAAATCCGCCTGAAGACAAAACAAACATATTAAACCAACCTGAATCTTACATATGAAAGGCAATGGCTATCTCTGCTGGATCCAGGAACAAACATTATGCTTGCCCAGTCGTCGAAGGAGGACCTCCGTGGCCATATCGATTGCCGCTCTTTTATAGCGTTTAACTGGTACCGCATGTTGTAATTATATATATGGTATCTAGCGGCGTGTGGCAAACCGGTTGCCTGTTAAAAGTCTTGGGGACCTTACCGGTACCTACTGGTATTTAATTTATTTACTGGTATTTACTGGCATTTAAAATGCAAAACGGTATGCATATAAAACATAAAGGGAACATGCACCCAATAAGCATGCTTTCCTCGCGACGTTAAGCTGTACATGTTGCGTTTGTTGTGCTTAGCAATGACCTGGTACCGATGACAGGCATAGATGAGACCGCAGCCTGCTCGTATTGCCTTGGAATGCATGCTCGGAGAGCAACTTATTAAAATGCGCTCATGAGAAACTACCTTGACAGCTACCGGTACGGTATGGAAAGGCCTACTCGCAATCCGATGCACCCGCTTCCAGGCTATGCTTTGCAGCCACGAAGATGGCCCCAGGAGGCGGGCATGGCCCGATGGACTGGGGCACTACCGGTTAAAGGATGTCTCAGCATTTAGGAACCAAGGCCATGATCGAAAGGGAGGCTCAGGTGTCTGTTGGAAGCGCCGTAAGCATGCCGTTCGCCACAATGGGTGCGCACTTGGCAAGGCGTTTGTTTGGGTTCTTTCACAGCATAAGAGACACGCAAACCGATCCGACCAACTTCTTACTACCGAAGATAACTGCTAAGCCGCAAGCAAGCCGCAAGGGAAAACGACCAGTGTTGTGTAAAGTGTGTCACGCATAACCGTGCAACATGCAATTAACGGCAGCAACTCTGATGCAGCAGCACCATACGGTGAAATATGTTGAATGGTTGATGCATGCAGTCGCCAACCAACCTGCCAAGGGCCTCCGTTTGGAGGAATCACACACAGAGCCAATCCAGACATCTAAGACGCTTTGTGAGTGCATATCATGACCCCGCCCACAGGCCACGGCCAATCATGAAGTTGCCAGGCCTTAGGTGCAATAAGCGCAAGTGGCGCAGGCGAACATGCGCAGAAGGCGCCAGGCACCCCCCCTTTATGGCTTGCTACGTCCCCAAAAGACCTGCTGTAACGAGGTCGCACAGGCCAACATGAAATTTACGGTCCGGAGACAAGCCAACCGGTGATGACCTTGCTCAATACCCATCATAAGAAACCACAAGCACACATGCTGCCAACGTAACATGGATGGCAAAAATTCGTCTATTGACGGCTGTAGTAGTACACCATCCCACGCATCCGCATGTGTTCGGCAATGCGTCGCAGACGTCAGACGCATACCGGTATTGTCTACCGTCCTCCTTCGCTCCTTGCCATGGCGCACAATACGTGGAGACTTCACACGGGGGAGACCATTATTCCCGGGTTTGAAGCCACCCCTTAAATGCCTGCAGTTGCCCTCGAAGTACACTCCCACAGGTAGCTTAAGAGGAGCACGTACAGAAACAACACTAGCAATAATCAAATACGGCGTGGACCTTGCGTCCTGCGCTCACGAAAGCGTGCAACATTAACTCCCAATACCCGTTCTACAACGTCTGCCTACAGCCCCGAGGGGCCAGAACGCGTCTACATGCCCATGAACAGTCCTAGTCCGTCGCAGAAGCTCACAGGAACGGTGCAGCGCCACACCCCCGCTCCCACCGCTCAGCGTGTCAATCGTATTCCGCTCTTCCTTGAGCAAGCTGTGACTCGACGTGGCTAAGTGTCCGGTACTAACCCTGAAATTCCTTCCATTGCCCTCAAAGCGTTGGTCCGGAAGCGTACATCCATTTGCGGCCCTGAAACCAAAACCACCCTTTTTCGTTTCTTTTTGTACCATTTTGCTTTCTGCCATTGCCCCCAATTTTCTGGCTGGGCCATTTGGTCTTGTAAAGTTATACCCAGCGCGCCGTAGAATAGCATTACTTTTAGCGTCTAACACGACAGAAAAACCCTACAAGCAAAACGTAACTCCCTAGCCTGCCCCAGCCGTGCCATTACTTGTAACATCAGCGTCTCCGCCCACGCCATGCCTTGCACTCTATCCCTTTTCATACCAGAAACACTTTGACCCACAATACTCAAAGCGCAACAGTACTTGGCAGTACACTGTACCTAACATCGGGCCCTGAGCGGAGATGCGAAAGCAAGAAGCATGTAACGCTTAAAAGCCTCCCTTCAATAAGCAGCCATTTGCAAGCGACTCTTTCACACGGGCCCACCATCCGTCGCTCTGCTATCGCGCGCTCAACACGCCTTCATACAGCCAACGAACATATTGCAAGTCATCCGTTCCTTACCGCCTTACTCAACGCCCAGTGAGCGGCCCGGCCCGCCGAACAGCGGCATGGCAGGTTGCACCCCGGACTGATGGCCGACGTTGACAAAGCCCACGCCCGAGTGTTGCATCCCAAACAGGCTCGCCATGCTGCTACTCCCGCTGATCAGCGCATTGCCTGCTGCTCCCGCTGCTCCTGTCGTAAGCGACCCCGCACCCACCACCACCGCTGCAAGCGGCGGCACTGCACATGCTGCGCCCAGACCCCCCTGCATGCAAGTATCCAGGATGTTGACGGCGCCGCCGCCGTTGGCGGCAACAGCGGCAGCATCCGGATTGGAGGTGCTGGCCGACGCAGCAACCGCCGCGGGTGGTGCCTCCACAGCGGCGGAGACTGCTGGGTCAACGCTTTCCGCATGCGAGACCGCGGGTCCTGCAGCGCAAGGCGAGCATGTGCCTGCTGCTGGAACCGAGACGGGCTGGGGTGGAAAGCCGGCGCTCAGGACGCCCTGGTGGGATGCTACCAATCGAGACAGGCGCTGCTGCAAGCTGACTGCGAGCTTGGATTGGAGGGAGATAAGCCGGTCCAGAATCTGCGAGTGCGCGGCAGAATAGGTTGCGGCGTGAACGGGTGTGCGTGTTGGCGATAACAATCTCCTTGTGAATGGCTTAAGTAGGCAACGGTAACCTCTGCTTCCTTGCAGTACTGCTCAGTCGGTGCTCATTGGCTCGGCATACCGGTACGTCATATGTCTCTATGCCTAAATTCACATCCGCAGCTTTTTGGTGCTGAGTTGGGTAATCCAAGGAAGATGATGCTAGACCCATGGGTCGTGACAAAGCACCGCTCACGTACCTGATCAAAGGTAGGCCTGGACTCGGGGCTAGTGCTGAGACATGCAGCCGTGAGGTTGGTCAGCGTCGGCGGTACGTGCGGCGGCAGGCGAGGAAATGAGTCATCCCGTACAAAGCCCTCGTCGGGAATATGGCGGAAGGGCGGGCGGCCCGTGTATATCTCCCAAGTCATGACACCGAAAGAATAGACGTCTGAAGCCTTGGTGAGCGTGCCTGCGGATAGACAGCACATGGGCTTGCATGCGGCATAGCGACGAGGAAGGAAACCGGGTGCCATGCTGGCAACGGAAAGGTCATACCCCGTCACACCCTGCGTGAGAGAAACAGGAGAAGATCGACAGGACCCCCGTACCGTTTGCTACCGTTTCTGGTGCTGTGTAGAACGGTGTCCCTCGCTGGGCGTTGCTGATGTGCCGCTTGCCGGGAGTCAACATCCCACACAGCCCAAAGTCCCCGACCTTGGCAACCAGGCTGACGCCGAGTTCATGGCGTAGGCTGGCGCCCTTGGCGGCGCCGCCAGCTCCGACTGCCGTACCAATGCTGCCGCCGCCGCTAGCGGCGGCGGCCGCGGAGACGGCAGGCGCCGTGGAGCTAGCTCCTTGGGGACCGCGGCTGCGAAGAGTCGGGATGCCTCCGGCGCTGCCAGAGGCGGTGCGCAGGAGGATGTTGGTGGGGTTCAGGTCGCCATGCACGATGTTCCGGGAGTGGATGTGCGCCATTCCGCGGGCAACGTCCGCCAAGACGCAGAGAACCAGAGCCTGCGGTTAAGGCCAGAAACAACGGCAATTGGGACAGGGCGGCGCTGCATTACGGCACAGAGACCCTGGCGTAGCCCAGCGGTTGCCAGCCGCTCCATCAGGGTGGTTCAGGCGGCGCCAAGCAATGCCGGGTCCCACAAGCCGCAGCCCATGAAACTCAATTCCAGCAAAGCAGCAGACGGCGCGTCCCTTCCGCACACCAGCCCAACCCGACCTCAAGGTCACCTCAACGCAACCCAACCCAACAGCCACAACCAACCCAGCACGCGCTCACCAAGTTCGGCATGCCAGCCGCATCATGAAACGTCCGGTGGTCAAGTGCACCCGCCAGCGATCCGCCGTCGCAAAACTCCTGAACCAGATACAGCTTCCAATCACTCACAACGCCGCCAGCCACCGCTGCTCCAACACCACCGCCGCCAACGCCAACGCTGCAGCACTGGTTCCAGTCGCTAACCTGCAGCCCACCCGAGCACACCGCTGCAGCCGGGCGAATCGGTGTGATGTCGTAGTGGTACGTTGCCACCACGTTAGGGTGCGTTACCGAGCAGCTGACGGCTGCTTCGAGTACCGCACGTTGCTGGCTGGCGACGAGGGATGGTGGGGGGTGGGACGCCGCAGGGGCGCCGGCTCCTCCTCCGCAGTTGGATCCGTTGTTGGTGCCTGACGGGATGTTTGGAAAAGCCAGCAGCGGGAGTCAGGGGGTCCAGAACGTAGCGATAAACAAATCAATGTGTTGAATGTGTTATCCCGCCACCCTATTGACGCAGACTACTGTTAACGAGTTAACCCTCGCATAAGAAACGTTAAAAATGAAGCCAGCAACGATGTTCAGGAGGCCCGTTGTGACCGACCCACAGCCAAGGAAGCACAGAACCTGCACATGAGGACCCTAAGGCATGAGCGCATGACACCCAGGCAAGTTGCTCACCGTTGCCCAGGAAGAGCTTAAACAGGCCACTGCTGCGCGTCGCCGCCTGCTGCTGCTGGGACGGGCTGCAATGGGTGGGGCTGCAGAGGGCTGCGTCTGTAGCGGAGGCAGGTTGACCGGGCCCCTGCGGTTTCCGGTCAGAAGGGAAAACGTCCGGGGCATGCACACAGAGGAAAGTTGGTGAGTCGTCCCGCCGTCGTAAGGGCGCGCTTCGGACAACCGTTCAGGAGCAACGTTTAGGATACAGCTGAAGCTTGTAAACCAATCATGCGCAGGAACGTTTGCGGCCACCTCGTACCCGGTTCACTTGCGCACGGTTGCAGCCACATGGTCCCTTGCCGCGCATACACCTCATCAAGCACCCAATATCCCAACAACCGCTCTCCCACGCACCAGCTGCTGCCCCGCGCATTCCTCGTAAGATTCCACAAACGATGCCTTCCGAGCCGCCGCTTGCGATTGCGGCAGGGCCGCCGCGCCTGGAGTGGGTGTGGGTGTACACCTCAGCGCCGAGGCATGTGTCGGCACCGCGGCGGCGGCGGCAGCAGCGGCTCGATCCTGGAACAGGACCGTCTTCACCGCCACGTCTAGGTTGCGCCAAACACCTGAGCGGAGCTCAGCGGAGGGAAAACGGTACGGCGGCATGAAACGGGTAAGGGCTTCTGTGCCCAGGAGGAAAATGGAAGTATATTCCTTATGAAACAGCAGGCATAACACGGAATGCATGTGCCTGCATTCAGGAGGCGCGAAATGTCGGGCCCGATAGCTATCCGCATTGAGCACCCCTCGCACCTCGGTACACAGTGCCATAGCCGCCCTGCCCAATGGGCTCCAGGATTACCAGCTGGTCTGACCCATGGGTCGACAGCTCCGAAATTAGCCTTTGAACCTCACTGACCGGCTCGGAAACCTTGGGAACGGGACTGTGAGACACGACCGGAGAGCAGCTGCTGCTATTGACATCCGTGTTGGTTGAGTTGCGCCCAAACGTCGCCGTACGATGCATAGACGACTGGGACCCCTGCCAGTCCCCCCGATCCGAACCCTGCATGGGTGCTGCCAACCTCTCCAACTCCGGCGCCGCCAGGATTCCAGCCTGCTGCAAATGTGCTCCTGGCATCACCCCTGCTCCTCCTAGTCCTAGTCCAGATGATTTCGCAGCAGCAGTTCCAAGAGCGCTGTCGCCGCCAGTGCTGACGATGGCACCCGACAGCAGGGTCGCCTGCCGGGTTGTCATCGCCGACATGCGGCGCCAGGGCTTACACAGCCGACGGGGGCTGTGTCCACCAAGACGGTAAGACCCGGACCCCGACCCCGACACGAAACCACCATCCACCAAGCCCGTCGAGGACAGAGCATGACGACCAGCAGACATAGTTCGTGCGATGGACCTGGCTGCTTCTGCTGTGGCAGCTGCGGTGACCGGGGCGGTAGCCGCTGTCGCAGCGATGCCGCTACGACAGCTGCTGTCGTTGCTGTTGCCGCTGCTAATCCCCAGGCCCGGCGCATCGGCCCTAGCTGCGATGACTGTGTCCGGTCCTCTGGGTGGAACGGGTGGCAGGGAGGCCACCAGGCCCTGCACCGTTGGAACCAGAACGGGCAGACCAGGAGATGCGCCATGACCGCTCAACTCACCAAAGCCACCGGCGTTGTTGCTGCAGCCACCAGCACCAGCACTGTAAGAACTGCCGGGAAGGGCGGTGCGAGGTGCAACTGCACGGGCGCATGGGCACTGACAGCTCATGTACACGACTGGGTGAGGGCTAGCCACGTCACTGCTGGCTGCCACCACTGCCCCGAATCCGGCATACGTGGTAGCATAAGCCGGCGACGTGGGCGCGCAACCCGTGCAGCCGCAACCAACGAATGTTCCTTCCCCACTCCGTCCGACAGCCCCACCGCCTGCTGCTGCTGCCGCCACTGCAGTCGTTCCTAATGCTGCCGGCCCAGAGGAGCCATTCCCGGTAGGCGCCTCCGCATCTGCGCCGGCCACCGCTGCTGCAGCGGTAATTGGCGGCCTGCCAACCTCATTCGAAAGCGAGCCCATACAGCAACCACCGCCGTTCCCAGAAGCACCCGCACCCGGACCCGCACCCGCAGCTGCGTCCTCCATGCCGCTACCCGCACCCGCACCCACAGTCGCAGCAACGGCAACCGGAGCACAGGGTGCTTCGCCAACTGCTTGCTCAGCTTTGGCCCCTACAGCTGCTGCTGCTGCCTCTGTGGTGGCTGAATGCGCCATCGGAGCTGTTCCGGCCAGGGCGTTCACAATCCGACTGCTGCTGCTGCTACTGCCACTGCCGTCCTCGTCATGCGCGGCAGCACCTGCTGTGGCGGCGGCGGCAGCGACGCCACAGCAGCCGCCGCCCCTTCTGTTGCCCAGCGCCATACCCGCGGAGGGCGCCTTGAGCTCCTGGGTGCTGCACCCTGACCCCGATCTCGACCCTGGACTGGATCCAGACCGCGGCAATACGTTACCTAACTCGTGCTTTTCCTGCAGGGTGCGTTGTTGCCGCTGCTGCCGCCGCCGGCGCAGCGACAGCAACACAAACAGCAGCGCTGCGAGGAGGAGTCCGCCGCCGACGGAGCCCACGCAGGCTCCAATCACAGTGGAACGTTGCCCGGCACCTCGTGCTGCGGTGGTGGGGCTCCCGCTTATTGAGGCGGGCAGCGACTCGCCGGGAAGCATTGTGAAGTTCACCCAGCTGCAACGCACGCCGTAGCCTTGGTAACTGGCTACCTGAATAAGCGATGTGTTCATAAAGTAGAGCTCCACGCCACCTGCATGCATTGCCGTAACCACATCAAACACCTCGAAATGGGATTAGGAAGAGAGTCGAAAGTACGATGGTGGAAAGAGCGCGTTGCGATGTGATGCTGGTAATGGAGACGGCCGAGTGCACAAGCAATGGAGGGGCAAGCGGGTGAAGCAGCGGAGCAACCCAAGGTCATGTTCACGCCAAAAAGCAAAAAGCGCCCCCGTGCTGTGTTTTGTTTCTCCAAAGCCCAAAACCGACGGCAGCTGGCTCCAGCCCTTACCTGGTGAGGTACCCCAAGGGGAGGAGGCCAGTGAGTCATACAGACTGGCAAACCTAGCGGCCGTCAACTGCATGTTCACGGACCCAAAGCTCACGCGCGTGGAAGACCTGCGGCCGCAAACAGACCAGCAAGAACACGGGAACCAGCGCTTACGGGAGTTTGTCACGGCAGAGGGTGCGCTGATGGTGTTATGAGGCTGCTGCTGATGGACCGTTGCCCTGTGTGCCCCCGTTGTGGCGGAAGCGAGCTCATCCAAACGCCACAGCAAGTGCCGAACAATTACTACAACAAACTGCTCAGTTACCCTATCCAAGGCCCCTTCCGGTGCACCTGCCCCACATGACCCACACAGTCTGCATCTCCACCGCCCGCATCACACACCCGCCCACGCCCGCACCTGTCAAACACGAAAAAGTCCGCCACGTTTGCCGACTCCGGCGGTAACACAAGGCTTACATTCCGCAGCGTAATCCCCTCAAATGCCAGCGTGGTGTTACTCCCCTCAATCCGCAGTGAACCCAGCAAGCTCCCCAGATCCAAAACAGGAACCGGGCAGTCCTGGCTCTCCCCGCAACCGCGTCGCGTGGCGGTCACAAGCACGCTTCGTCGCAGCACCCGCGGCCCCCCGTCCGGGCCGCGCATGTCCTCGGATGTCAAGGCAACCGTGCCGTTCACCAGAACCAATACAGGCAGCTGAGAGGCAGTCGTGCTGCTGCTGCTGCTGTTACCAAGACTGCTGCTGTTGCCCTGTAGGTCCTCCGGCAACACCGGAGCTACCGCGTTCGCCCACTCCGCGCCGCTAGACACCAGGTGCAGCGGCGGTGTGACATGCGGGTAGCCCGCGGTTCCACTGGGCGGCTGTGTCGTGGGGTCTGGGGGCACTCCGGGAGGCGCCTGGCTCGTCAGCAACGTCCGAGTGAAGCTGCTGGTAGTGGTGTGAACCCTCCGGAACAGCAAGCGGCTGCCATCGAGTACGTCACAGTCGCTTACGTAGAGGATGGCGCGCAAGAAACCCGCCACGTGCGTGAACGCAGGCGTCATGATGTTCACCATGACACACCAGTACGACATCTGAGAGATCTCGTACTGCGGTAGGACGAGCGTCACGTTCTGCAGGATGCGTATTGGCTGCTGGAGGCTTCCTGAAACGCTGGTTGGGTAGCCCAGCATGAAGAGGGACACGCCGCCCGCAAGCACGCCATTCATGACGCCAGGCGACCAGGCGGATTGACGCAGTCGAGTAAGGACCAAGCGCCGTAGCGTGAGACGTGCAGGGGGCTGCACATACATCCAAGACGCGGTGTAATTGGCATCCACATACGATACGCTGGTGGTACCGTCCGTGGAATTAAGGTTGAAGCCGTCAATAGCGGTGTCCACGGTGATGACACTGACCCGTGGGTCAGGGCTGTCGGTATCGTAAGATGCAACGTACGGCAGCGTTATGTTGTCCATAAGGCTGATGTTGGAGGGAAGGCCCAGTCCGTTGGCTGCGCTGACAAAGGCTGTGAGGATGGGTGCGGTGTGGACCCGGAGGTTGACGGTGTCGGGCAGGGCGGTGGAGGGGTCGCATGTGAGCGTAACGCTCTGTAGGGTAACGCCCAGCCTCGTAAGATTCGAGATGAACAGGGATGGCTGCAAGGAATCCCCATCCGTGAACTGCAGGACACGTGAAACGGTTTGAATCAATACACAGTGTTGGAAGGGGTAAGGCTACGTTTTGGAGGGGTACAGGGTCCCATAGGCGGGAATCGGACCGGGCACAGCAATACACAAGGCAAGCCCACGCAAACAGGAACGTAGTCCTCGCGCATGCTAAGAGGGGGAAGGCGAACGCAACCAGGTCATCAGACGCCGGTGCTGCTATTGTAAGGACGCTATTGCAGCTCGTACACTTCAAGAGCCCATTGGCGCCGGTGTAGTACGACACAGTACGACAAGGATGCGTCGGAAAATAGACGTAGGACTCACCACAGTCAACTGCCCCCGAGGAAAGGTTGCGGCGTTGAGGTAGAACTGAATGGTGCTGCAGAGCGTTTGCATGGTCACGTTTTGCAGCACGAGCCGACTTCCATCCCGCATATGGAACAAGGCGGGCTGGAGGTTGACAAAGCCACCCGTTAGGACAAGCGTGTTCGACAGCACGAGGTTGCGAAGTGTTACGGAGACACCTGAAGCCCAACACGTCGGGGGAAGGGGAAGAGACGTTGGAGCATGGACAAGTGGGTACGCGCGTAAAGTAGGCGGTCGTGTAAGAATAATGGAACTACCAGCAATATGTGTCTGAGGGGGCCTCATGTATAGGGTCCCAATGACAGCCAACCTGCTGGGAGATGCCGGGGTGTTAAATGCTCAAGGTCATACCTGAATCGATTGAAAACTGATACAAGTCGAACTGGTTATTCCAAGTGCTAGAGCCGTTGGCTTCACCCTCCACGGTTAGAGGCCGATTGATGGGCGTGCAAACATAGTCATCGCGCAGGAGCATGCTGCAACCAGCTCCCAAAGACACGGCCGATGGTGGCGCGTCTGAACTCGTCTTCACAGCGAATTCAAATACTGTGTCAATGCTGCTGCACTGAGACCCCGTAGTATTTGTGCCATTCACCACGGCGCAGACCCAGGCGAACCAGGCCAGCGTGCATAGCAGCGCTAGGTGGCCCCCGGCTATATTCGCCATATATCGCAAAAGCTAGCCGACTGCATGCACCGACGGAAGGGTTACGAGGAAGCGTGCAAGTTTCGCTTGCAAGGAGTCAACAAGGACAAGGCCACTGGTGCGCAGTGCCATATCGAGGAGTATACATGCTATTGGACATTCTATATAGATAAAGGCCCAACGTCAACTGGGGATATGACACCTCGACCGACCGACGGACTCCCAAGCTCACCTCCACCAACGCTCCAGAAACAAAGCTTCGGAGTAGATGCTAGCTGCCCATTTCCCTATCGTCTTGCTAAGAACTCATGGCGCCGTTACAACCAATCAGAGTATTCAAAGCGAGAGTTGCTCATGCTATGGCAGAAGGGTGTGAAAAGCACAAACAATATTTTTACATACGATTTTTGCTTGACTAGGAAATTCAGTAAATGATCCCGTAAGTGCTGTGAACCTTTACATTATGCTGTACACTTAGGTAATAAGCCATCTACTGAGAACATGGACATTGACGTTCCAGTCATTAGGCTTAAGCTGTTAAGAGTGTAACCTGAGAGGTGCATAGGCAACTCTGGCCCAGCAAGCAATGGTCAACTTCACGTAAGCCCTTTATGGACAGCCAGAAAGGAAATGAGCATAGCGGCTCCATACCTACGATACCAACCGTATCAACGATTATGCAATTAGATGCAAATTAGGGCTGAGGTAGGCTAAACTCCCTTGCTGGGTAACTCCTAACGGACTAACTGGCGACGCCTGCAGTATAAGCATACTGGAGCTATCTGATCGCCTTCGAACCCCACTAGTGAAGTTCGAGGATAAAGGGCATCTGAATTATAGATACGCGCACAGAACTTAAAGCTTGCGGTATGCCGTGTTTGGCTTTGCTGGTGCTTCTCAGCCGAGACAAGCCGCCGCTTCTAGGTTTCTTAACCCTTCAGATTGAGATGGCACGTCAGTATCCCATAGCAGCTGGATTTCTGTCGCACATCTACGAAACGCAAAAATATGTAGTCTATCGTTGGCGCCCATTTGCTTGGACGCGACTTGTCCTGCAGACCCATGCATGGCTCCCCGGTATGCCCAAACTTCGTGTCCCCTTCGCATGGTAACCTCCGTACAAACCGCACAACCAGGATCCGGTAGGTTCCGACACTCCAAACCGATTGTCGACTGGTTATATGGCCACAGATCTTAAGCAGTCCATTCCATTTTCATGCCTTCAATAGCACCCAGAGCCACCGGCAAGCATGTCTAGCTAAGCCAGTTTTGCAGGAGCGGAGGGTCTAAGGCCGGATAGCCAATGGCAGCAGGCCTGGAAAACCCCCCTCACATGCTAACACATGCTAACACAGCAACGCCCCCATGGGCACGTCCAACAGTCCCCATTCGACTGCATTCCTCCATAACCCGGTATGCCATATCCTCTTCAGCATTTTCCCCCGTCCACCATAGCGCCCAGGTACGGTCCACAACCCACGCCGCAACCAACTCCGGTACCAACTCCGCACAAATGCCGTCCTTTCGTACACAAAACATACATCCAACAACTTCCATACCAACCTGCGTGCCCAAACATCTTACGGTATCCCTGTAACGCCATAACAACAATGCACACAATCCCCTGCAACCCCGCCTCAGCCACGAACTACCCTTGGTTTTACCCTACCGTACAGACGCCCCCTAACCATCCTTCATAGGACCCTCCCTAATCAAGCAGAATAGGGTCCTCCACATTCTTTCAGATCATTCATTCATTCTATACAGCCCCCTGCCCACTACGCATCATTAACGCGTACGTACAGGCAGCCATGCAGCGTCATGAGCGCCTGGGCCGTCTCCGCACGCACCGGCTGCTGCAATTGGATGTTGTGGCAGATGGGCTTCACGCCCCACACCGCCGCGAGGTTGGGGTTGAGCGGCTCCGCGCGAATGAGCAGTCGGCCGCTGTCGAAGGCGCGAACTGACACCTCATCAAGCTGCGCGAGGGTGGGGCAGCGTACGAGATGACGTACGGTAGTGGGAGGGTTACCGGTATGGGTTAGTGCAGGGGTTACTGCAGGGGGTAATGGGGGCTGCTGTGTCAGCGGTATGGGGACGGGAGGGATCAACAGACCCAAACATTGCGCAGACGTTCCGTAGGCAGTTGGGGACTTGAGGAAGTATGGTCAAAGGGACTCTGACGTGCAGCTGAGGCAGCTGATGATGTGCGAAGCGGGAAGGCCCCCGCCGGGGCTTACCACGTAGCCGGGCACCAGGCAGAACACCTCGAAGCCCGGGGGGTCGCTGCAGCGCTGCACCTGCGGTAGGTCAACAGCGGAAGCGGCAGCCTCGCCACGTACCGGTCTACTCAACTTCAGGACATGTAGTGCAACCACCGCATATACAGCAAACAGTATACCGACTACTAAACTGCTACTAAGTTGAGCATATCCCTCACCGTGTACCCGGGCGCGGCAAGGAGGACCCGGTTCCCAGCCGCCGCAGCGCCGTCCTCAGCCCCAGCGTAAGCCTCGTCCAGGGGACTTCCAGCGGCGGCAGCAGCAGCGGCCTCCGCTTCCGCCGCGGCGGCGGCCCCGTCGGTAAGCGCCGGTGGAGCTGACAGCCTCAGACGCTTCGCGACAGCACGACTGTCGTCAGCCGGAGGGCCACCGGCGGCTGCGGAGGCGGTGGCCGCTCGCTTGCGAGGATGTCCAGGGGTGACGGGACCCAGGGCCGCGTCGACGTCGGCTGCTGCCGCCGCCAGGCTTGTCGTACCTCCGGCGGCGGCGTCGCCACCGACGCCACCGCCGAGGGGGTAGCTCTTGAACGGTTTGGACGTGAACTTGACCGTTAACGGCGCCTAGTTGGAAAGTCAGCGAATGGGGAACGGACAGCGCTTGCTAGCTCGAAGCACCCCGTAACCCTTCTCGACCGCTCCCTGCCTACCGTACTTGCACAACAGCGGCAGGGTGCCCTACACGCAGGTCCCAAGCTGTCATCCTGCATGCATGACTTCCCTGCCCTGCCTTCCCCCCATGTTTACCGGTATTCCCGCACGCTTACTCCCGTCCTCCCATCCACGCCGCTCCCGGCGCCCGTGCGCTGCTGCACCCATGCGTCTGTACCACAAAGCATGCGTGCACCCCTGATACTCCTGTCACCTGTTCTGTTCCCCCAAGCCATCCATTCCCAAACCCCAAACCCCCAGCCCGCCACCGGCTCGCACCCGCATGCACCGCTCCACCTCCACCTGAGACAGGTCCCGCCGCCGCTCCTTGCTCGGCGCGACGATCACCCCGCGCCGCTCCAGCCACTCGCCCAGCGCCGAACCGGGCAGCCACCCCTCCTCTGCCGCCAGCGACGCTGCCGAAACGGCTCCGAAACCTGCTGCGGCGCCACCGGCACTGCCGCCGGCTGATGCCGCCGCGGGTGCAAGGACCGGGAAGCTCGCTGTCAGGGCGCCCAGCCGAATGCTGTTCTTCCACTTCTTGCTGCTCTTCATGCCTGCATGTGCAGGTATACGCATGTTGTCTGGTACCGTATGTGCCGTGCATGAAGAAGGGAATTGGGCAAGGAAGGCAAGGGGGCGTGGGCAGGGGTAGACGACCATTGACCCACACCCTGCATTCAAGCTGAGGCCATGGTGCACATCATACCTCTCGCCTTCCTTTTCCTTTCCCTTTCCCTCTCCTACCACCCATAGTACGACCCCACACAGACAGCCAACCCACCCGCATGCTCCTCAAAGCCGATCGGTGTGAAGCAACCCCACTTTCCATCTCCCCGGTTCCGGCAGCCGGGGCACTGACACGCCACAAGGTGGTGTTTCAGGAGGAAGGCGCCGCTCGTGCTATTGCAAACTACTGGAACAGCACCGTCGGGCCCGCCGCTTGTGACAATCGCGGTGGCCGCAGCTGGTGAGGCAGCAGCCGGCGTGCCGCTGCCAGGTCTCGTGCGACGGCGATGCCGCTGCTGCTGCCGCTGCTGTTGCTCCGGCTCCGTCTCGACTTCAGTCTCTGTTTCAGTCTCCGTCTCCGTCTCCGGTTCGGGCTCTGAGTGGTCACTCCCACTGTCCTCGTCCTCCTCTTCATTTTCACTGCTGCTACTGCTGATAGCCGCCTCGCTTGCCTTGTTGCTGCCGCGGCGGTGGCGATCGCCTTCGCTTGCGCTCCTCCTTGCGCCAGCAGCCGTGTCAGGACCCTTGCCTGCCCCTTCACCGCCGCTTCCATTGCCGTCACCGCCCCCGCCTCCGTCGTTTCTTTCCTTGCTAGCGCCGCCGGCAGCACTGCTGCCTCTCTCACCTTTCGCTGCCCCTTCATGGCCCCTTCCGGACGCTCCATCCGTGACGTCGCCAGCACCTGCAGCAACCAAAGGAGTCACCGCCGTGCCCGCCACTGCCGCACCAGATCCCGCAACCTCACCCCGCGCTGCGGTAACATCTGTCGTATGCGGCTGCGTGCCGTGTGTTTCGGCTTCGGCATTGGCGTCCACCTCCATAGCAACTGCACCGCCGCCGCCGCCACCGCCACCAGTGCTTTCCGCAGGCGAGGTTGACTGTGGCGGCGGGTGACGAGTCGTGTCTGCTGTTGCTGCTTCTGCTGCGGCCGTACCGGTCCCGTACGGCTCCGTCGCACGCCCGGTGGCATCGTCGGCGGCAACGGAGAGCAACAAGGCGCGCGATGCTGCGGACTGGTCAATTACCACGTCGGAAGCATCGGCATCGGCATCGGCACCGGCGGCGGCATCAGGTGCTCCTGGCGACGGTGTCGCTGCTGTCGTTGCTGCTGCTGCTGTTGCCGTGGGAACAAGTGTCGCAGCCCCGGCGGCGGCCTCCGCCGGCATGGGTCCGCATGAGGCCAGCAGCTCCGGATGTGCATCGCCAGCATCATCCGCGGCACCCTCACGACCAGCAGCAGCAGTAGCGGGAGCAGCATCCATGCCTGCACTGGCCTCCTCCATTTGCACCCTCGGCGCCGCCGCCACATCCGTTCCCAGAGATGCCTTCGTGCCTTCCCCCGCCTCGCTACCACCCCCAGCATCGCACGGCAGGCCCTCCAGGGCGTTATGCCCCGCCGGCGCCTCCGCCGCCGGCCCCTCCTGCCTGGAGTCCTGCAAGCCGGGGGGCAGCTGCTGTGCAGCAACCTTCAACGCGTCGCCATGACTGCTCCCGCCCCCATGCGGCGGCGGAGGGGCTGCAGCAGCCATTTCGGCGGCTACGGCTGAGGCAGGACGGTCCAATGCAGTGTGCTGAGCAGTGGGGCGCCCTTCTTCCGTACGGACGGCCTGGACGATGTTTATCTGCTGCGGAGGCTGTGACGATGCCGCGGCGGTTGCGGCCGAGGTGCCATTCAGTGGGTCCGAGGCCGCACTGGGGCCTGCAGCAGGAAGCGGCTGCTGCTGCTGCGGCGGCGGTGGCGGCGGTGGATTGCTTTGCGGCGGTTGCAGCGCCAATTCAATTCCTGCCGGCCCTTGCTGTTGCTGCTGTTGTCGCTGCTGCTGTAGTTGTTGTTGCTGCTGCTGCTGCTGCACATGCTCCCGATGCCTGGCAATAGCCATGGCCATCAAGGCGGCGCTCTGAGCAATCGCCGCCGCATTGCTCAGCCCCGCGAGTTGCGCGGAGCCCCCGCCACCCGGACGCAGCAGCGCAGCCTGGAACGCCGCTGCCGCTGCCGTCGGCGCCGCCGCCGCCGCCATCGCCGCTAGATGACCAGGCTGCTGCTGGCCTGCACCCGTACCACCTGCGCCGCCGCCGGCAGCATCACCGCCACGACGTCTGCCGCCGCCAGGGCCGCCATGAGGAGCAGTAGCTGCCGTCGCGGGCAGAGCTTCCGGGAGCTGCAGCGGAAGGGCAGGATTCGCCGCCGCCGCCGCCGCTGCATGCGCCGCTAGCATGCGCTGCAGAAACGCGGACGGCAGCGGTTTGCGATCGCGTTCGTCTAGGATCCAATGCTCCCTGTTCAGATCCACATGCTCGGTGTCGCCGTCGTCGTAGTCGACACCGTACGGCGCGCGGGATCCTGGATTGTACGATGTAACGGTTCCGGAGTAGAAGGCCTTGTCGAGCGGCCAGTAGACGCGGATACGGTGGCCTACCATTTCCTGGCCTGTCGGGGTGGGGCGTGGGGGTGTTCGTTAGCATGTTTGTTACGATCGTGCAGCAGCAAAAGCAATGAGCAGGCGATAGTGATGATCTCATGGGCAGGGTGACAAGAAGAGCACGGACGGTTGGATCGTCTCTACGTTGCTATACCGGTATATAAATGTGAACATGAAGTACATGCTGTAAGGCGAAGGTGTCAAGGGTTGGACCACTGCACTCCGCTTCATGACTCCTAAGGTGTAAGATGACTTGAGGGGCGCTACAACCAATAGACAGCTACCCTGCAGCTACTTCCAAACTCCTTCAGGCGCCTAGTCAGCCTGCACACCCGGAAGCCCACCTTGCAGCTCTGCCGGAACGACCCGTGGGACGCTCGTCAGCAGCTCCGGGAACACTGCCGCACGGTGCCGAGGGCCCAGTTGGCAGTAGCTGGCTACCGGACCGCCAGGCCTCTGTTGCGGTTGCTGTGATTGCTGCCGCTGCTGTTGTGGCTCCCGTTGCTGTTGTCTCTGTTGCTCTTCCTGCGGTTGTTGCTTTTGACGTTCCTGATGCTGCTGTTGGCCTTTACCACTCGCTCCGCCAGCCCGGGGCGAGGTGGGTGATGCTAGTTGCCGTGCGCCGCCACCGCCGGCGCCGCCGGCGCCACTGCCGCCCGTCGATGACCGTGTACGGATCGTCAGTGGCGTCACTGGCGCACTGGCGAAGGCACCGCCGCCGTGCCGAGTGCCCGAGCCGCCGGGCTTGGCCTGGCTTGTATGTGGACCGTGAACTTCGGCAGCTGCAGCGGCAGCGGCGCCGCGACCGCTAATATCTGCAGCAGGGCCGCCGCCGCAGGCCTCGGCGGCCTGACCGGCGGCAGCTGCCGTCGCTGGCGGCGCCGCTTTAGCGGCGGCGGCGGCGGCGGCAGCAGCGGCGGCGGCAGCAGCTCCCTTGTAGTTAGTGTCCTCCGGTGCGAAGGGCGGCGGCGACGGCGGCGGTGCGGCGTGAGGGCTGGTGGCTCGGGCAACCGCCTCGGGGTCCGGCCGAATGCCGTTGACCTCCATAAACCTGCAAGGAGGAGTAAAGGGGGAAGATATAAGCTTAGTGCGTAGCACATAGCTAGCTTGCTAGCTTATACGTAGGGCAGGGCAGGGCAGGGCAGCTTCCGCAGCGATGTTGTCGCAGCGATGTTGTGAAGTTGTGCAGGATCGCCTACCCAAAGCCCGGTAATAGCATACAACCAAGCCGTTTCCCCTCCCAAAAGAACAAGCTATCCAGACCTCACCTCGAGATCTTGCACCGTACGGCTCATGCCGTATACCCACCTCGCAAGGCTGATGAAGCCGCTCCCGCCGGCGCTCTTTACCCCCGTCTTGCGGACGCTGCTCTTCCAGCGCTTGTTGCCGCCCATGCCCGCATGTCGCTCGAACTCCGGAGGGAAGAAGCTGCGGCCGCGATCTGGGTTATCTGACAGGCAGCTGTTGCACCTGTCGTATGGCATGTGGCGGTACGGCAAGGTACGGCAAGTACCGACTCAGCGACCGCAAGTGGCGGCATGTAGCGCATGCCGCAATGTAGCATTTACACTTTTGATAGGGTTTGTATATTCCGCACTGAGCTGAATATGGTATAGTGATACCGTAAATGCGTAATTGTAGGTGAAGGGCATGATAAGGGCAGCAGTCAAGTGGCTGCACAGATAACTCACCAACCACCGCACCCCCCCGCAAGTAGCCCTCGAATGGCCACAGCCCACCCCAAACCCAGAACCCAACCGCACAGCCCCGCACAGCCGTAATCCGCCACGACCATCTGGGATCGCTGTGAAAGGCGCACGAGCCCTCACCCTCCTACCTGCACACTATGATGTACAGTTGCGGGTAGAACATGCCATGTCGGTTGTTACACTCCACGGCATAACCCGCGGGTTGCTGCAACCGCTGTTGCCGCTGCTGCTGCTGCTGCTTCGGTTGTTGCTTCGGCTGCTGCGGTGGCGGCGGCTGCTTGGGCTGCGGGTGCTGCCGCCGCGCCTTGCTCTCCTGCTCGCCCGCCTTGTCTCCCTCCCGTTGCTGCCGCTGCTGCTCCTCCTCCTCCACCTCCTCCTCCCTCGGATCCTGGGATTGCTCCCGCTGTCCCTGTTGCTCCATGCGCTGCGGGCACCGCTCCTGCTGAGGCTCGTCCAAGCCTCCCCGCAGCCCAGGAGTCTCTTCGCGCCCTTCTTGGTGGGCCCCGTGCTGCACCTCCTGCCTACTCTCCTCCTCCTGCTGCCCTCGCTCCTCCTCCTCCTCCTCCTCCTCTTGCTGCTGCTGCGGTCCTGCCAGGTGGACAGCCGCAGGTGCTGCTGTAGCAGCGGGCTGCCGTGACCTCGTAACTGCCACAGGGCCACAGGTGGGGGCGTTAGTGACATCCGGCATATCAGCAGCGGCTGCGGTGGCGTCGGTGGGCGGCGAGGCCGTCGCGTTGGCGCCTCCTCCGGGCGCGACCCCGGCATCAGGGGCGCGTGCGGCCTGCGGTTCCACAACCTCACCCTCCTCAACCCTTACCCCCTCATCCTGCTGAAGGCCTTGCTGGGGTTGCTGCCGAGGGGTTTGCGGGGTGCGCTGCCCTTGCTGCTGCTGCGGCTGCTGCTGCGGCAGCTCCTGGCTCGTAGCGGCCGCAGCCGCAGCCTGCTGAGCCCTGGCGGCAATGCCGCCGCCAAACACCAGTCGGCGCCGAGCGGAGCCGGAGCCCAGACTTGGAAGCGAGCCAGATCCAAAGCCAGACCCAAGATCAGATCCGCTGGGTGCTTCAGAAAGTGCAGCGCCGGGGGCCGTCCCAGCTGCCTCAAGCTTCGAGGCTCCAGGGCGCTCGGCCGGTAGGTCCGACGTGGGGTCCAGCTGCTGCTGGTCATGGCTCTGCGGTTAGCATGGGTGACCCAGGGGTCGTCGGGAGCAGGGTGACCCATGGGTCGCGTGGGTCCAGTCGAGCGTTTGCTGCGTCGCCGTGGAGGGTTCAATCCTTTGGTAAATGAAGTGCCATTCAGACCGCATGATGCACAGCGTAAACTTTCAAATATTGGTAACAGCCATAGCAAAACGTCTGTAACTTGTTAGGGTTTGTTCTGTACTGGTTATGGGTTTCCTTAAGCAGGTCCCTCTCAACTGGCCTCTTTCCCTCGCACTACCGTATGAATAATCCTACATGAATAATCCCGTGCAGCAGCGATGGCGGGCTTCCAGACTAGGCCAAACGTGACGAATTGCGACAAAGCACCGCGAACGCGCGTCATCAGCAAAACCGCTAAGCTTTCGGCACATCAGGATAGCTTTATCCTATAGCTATTACCTGCAATTTGGTGTCGGCATTTCCTTCATCCACATCCATGGAATCCTCTTCCGCGCCCTTCGTGTCCCGCTGCTCGGCCTGCTCGGTCTCAGCTTTTGTCACGTCTTTAGGGGAATCCTCAGGGCTGTCTGGCGGAAGTGGTGGCAGAGGTGAAGGAGCGTCCGATGGAGGAGGTGGCGTTGGAGGAGGAGGAGCAGTCGGAAGTGGGGGCGGCGGTGGCGGTTGAGGAGGAGGAGGAGGCGGTGCTTCTCCCTGAGGTTGCTGTGGCCAAAGACTGTGATAAAGATTCTGCGATGTGGTGTGAAAACCTCCAAAGCTAATTCCCGGCGCCGGTGCAAGGTGTTGGTGCTGCTGATGGTGCGGGGGGAAGCTTGGCTGCTGGCGTGACCCAACAAAGCCGGGCGAGGCTGGAAAGGAAAAATTGAAGCGCGAGACGTTCACGAACGGCGATGGGGCGGTCGGGTGTTGCTGACGCCCCGCTGCTGCTGCGTATGGATCATCAGCCATGTAGTTTAGTAGCCTGCTGTGTAGCTATTTTCTTAGACGAGTGATTATTGAATTTTATGACGAGGTTTTTCTGTAAGTACATTCGTCGCAAGCGTTGGACGTGCAACCCGCGAGCGTAGGCTTATGCCATCCCAGTGCATCCACGTATGCTCTTGTTAGCCTGTACCATGGGATTGCGTTAGGACGCAGACAGTTTGCCAGGGCAAAAGCCAAAGCAGTACCCTACTGTACTGTGTGCGTAATCGAGCCGCTCCAAGATGCCCCACGACCACTTCGCGTTACAGACCCTCCTTCTGGCCTCCACAGCAAACTTCAAGTGGTACATTTGTATTAGGCTGAAAGCCTTTGCTTAGTCATATAGTCATAACAGCACCTTGGACCACCCCACATCTCTGTACGCAGCAGCCCATGACAGTTAGAACGGTACACCTCTCTTTTGTTGTTAATATGTTGTGTCTCAGCGACATCCATCACCCTATCCCCCCCATCCCACCTTCCTTCTCATCATCTCACCGAATGCTATAATTGCTCCTCACAGCTCAACTGCGTCGCGCGCTTTCCTGCTACTGTCTAACCACCCACCTATCCAGCGACCCGCCGACCCGCGCACCCATAATCTGACCCCGCGCGCACTCATGCGCACGCATGGCTCTTCTACCGGGGCCCAGGTATGCTCATAAACCAGTTGGCGGCCCACTGAATCAGCCGCTCGATCGCAGGTACGGCACGTCGATACGACAGCGTCTTCTCATCGATGATGCGCCACACCTGCCGTACAGAGCAACATGGAAGTAAGCAGTACCCAGTAAGCAAGCGAGCCAGTTGTGCGGACCAAGTGGGTAGGTAGCAAAGCGGGTGAGCATCCCCCTCCGCGGCGATGCGATGCAGGCATTCCCCTGTCAAACATGCGAGTTGCCAGGGCAGCAGCAGCAGCTGCAAGGCAGCCACCCATGCAACGCATGTCCAGGCTCCAGCCGTTGCATGCTGTCTGTAGTACCGGTGAACACCCTGAACAGATGTACCGCATAGCGCTCCCCCATGCAGGAGGTCGCCCCCTCACCTGTCTGTGGTGCGCGGCAGTGTCGGGCATGTGCAGCTTGAGTTTGAGGATCTGCACAAACATCAGCAGAACCATGGGGCTGCGAGCTGGCGTCAGCAGCCGCAGCAGCAGCAGCAGCCCCGTCGCAATCTCGCAAAAGGCGTTCAGCAGCAGCGCGTCGTGCTGAACCCGGGTGGGTGCGCGCCGGGGTCGCGGAGATGGTGGTGGTGTGGCGAGGAACAAGGGAGGAGGGAGGGGAGGAGGTGCGGGAAGGAGAGGGAGGAAGGCGGCGGGTTAGGACGGGTTAGGACGGGTTAGAACAGGTAGGCCCTGCAATGCGTTTGCGCCGCGGCGGCAGTGCAATGTGGTCCACAGGCCGCGGCGAAGAAGCAGTGCCATGGTTGCATGGCACATGGTACCGGTACCTCACTCTCGCACACCCCCCACACCCCACAACCCCCCCACCCCCCACATCCTCCTACCTGCCGCCGCAGCATGAGCGCATGCAGCCTGCTTCCGTATGACGCCCACAGCGGCTGCCCCGCAAAGTGCGCGGCTGCGTAGGCTGCGGCGTGGTAGGCTGCCAGCACCAGCGCGGGCGCCACCACCAGCAGCATGGGCGGCTGCGCGGAGAAGCACAGCGCCACCAGCAGGTGCAGGAAGTCCGCGGTGGGCATCACGCGCTGCAACCAGGCCTGGGGAAGGATGAGGCGGCGGAGGGTGCGGTGGTGAGGGGGGGGGGTGAAAAGAGGAAACTGTCACGAGCTGCAGGATGAGGCTTTGCCCTGGAGGGAGACGGGGCGTGAAGGGTAGGGCGGATGCGTCGCGGCAGTGGAGGAAGAGGGGTGGGATGGTGGGGGTGCTACAGGAGTGGGGATGGAGAAGAGGAAGATGGTGGGGTGAAGAACGAGGCCGAAGGAAATGGTGGGACGTACCGTTGAGGGGAAGGGCTTTCATGGTGGTAAGAAATGGAAGGGCGCAGTGGCACATGGAGAAGAGCGATGAGCTCGATGAAGCGGCCTGCGCGCTACAAACAGCTCTACTGCATGCCAAGCCCCTGACCCGCGGGTCACTTGCGTGTGTGACACACCCCGCTACCCATGTATGAACATTGAGGCTACTTAAAACCCCTGCACCCACGACATTTCCCAGCTCTCCCCCAGATAACATTGATAAGAGGATGGCAAAGAAGTGGCAGGGACACCCGACAGGGAAAGTGCCACCCGAGTCCCAATGCAACCCACCATTGCCATGCTCATGGGCCGGAACGAAGGAAGTCCGTGCTGTAGATAGATCTTGTAGCCGAAGGTAACGATCGTGAGGCGCATGAAGAAAACGTAGGCGTTGCGACTGTACGGCAAGAACGGTACGACAGCCAAGACGCCCAGCAGCAGCATGCCCACGTGCATGAGGAACAACCGCTTTTGTGCGCTGCTGCTGCCGTACGTGCCGCTCCCAGCATTGCCGTACTGCCCGTATCGCGGCGGCGGCGGTGGCGGCGGCGGACGAACATACTGACTTCCGGAACCGCTAGAGGTGCCGTTGTTGTTGCTGCTGCTGTTGTAGGTCCGAGAAGAAGACGAACCGTCGGGAGTTGTCCCGGTAGCAGTACCACTCCCTGCGCGGGAAACACACAGTGGAAGAGGGTAGAGTGGGGGCCTATCATGCCAGGGGGCCTATCATGCCAGCCAATTACTCGCACCGAGGATTTGCATGCAGACAGGGCTGCTGGCCCACCACAGCAGACACTAAGGAAAGCCTACACCACAGACCCTTCCTCCAGCAAGAGCTTCTAAACGCTCACACACGCCTTTCAACGGTCATGACCATAGAGTAAGTCTCTTAGCAACCCCTCATGCAGGCATGACCACGGCTGAGCTTGCGAATGTCCAACGCAGCTGCCATCAAGAGCTCATCGTGCAACAAAAAATGCTGCTGAAGCTGGCTGTAGGCGTGCTATGATCCGCACTTTGTGCCCTGGATGATTGACGCCGTCAGCTACGCAAGCATACCGGTACACCATGTAATGCATGTGTGACCGGTCGCCGGGCCACTTGTGGAACCTTTTGCAACATACATGACGCTCACAAACTGCCATTTAAACAAACTGGAGACTCGAGGTTTAACCGCGCGAGGAGCGAGCGACGACGTCTGGGATCCGTCGCCACGCGTAGTGCCCTTTCCTATGTCGACACCTTTCTCTATTGCCAACTCACCCTGCGCCGCTTTCGGAGGCGGTACAACTGCTGTCGTGTCAAAATCTGGGTCGATTGTCTTCTTGTACCAGCGCGCCTTTAGTTTTAGCATTAGCCCTTCACTTTCACCAGAAGGAAGCTCCACCGTCTTGAGATATGCCTTCCATCGCTCGTCGCTCTCAAAATTAAACTTTCGAAAGGCGTCCATTGTTTATCATAAGATGCTTGCTTACAATTGAATAACCTGGCACCTACAGCTCGCAACTCCTGATTTGTGGGGTCGAGCAGTAACTAGTGTAGAAAATAGCAATAGTGTGATCTGGGCTTAAAAGTGCGGGAAGGTTCTCGACCTTCAGTTCTTGGCGGCGGCTAATATGTCCTGTCTCGTCGCCTCTTAAATGTATGACATGAAAGTGCCCGTTATGGGATTACCGGTAAGGGTTGACTGCCATATGGTTGCTTCAATGACCTGGTTGAAAGTTGGTACGGCAGCGGCTACAGTAACCGTCCAAGGCAACCGTCCAGGCTTACGGCGAATGCCACCCATGCAAACATCATTGCAGCTGCAATGCGAGCGCACAGCGAACAATGTCTGTACAGGCACTCCCCCCACCCTGGGCGTCCAAGAAGTTCAGCAGCGCGCCTCTCCCGCCTTGCCAGAGGGCTTCCGTATTGTAACGCGCCGTGATCCACCGCATTTTGCACCTCGCCCATGTCCTGGCCGTGCCCACGCGGCCCGGCATGTGGTTGTTGCTGCTAAAGGGAGAGACCTGCCGCGGGGAACAGCGGCTGTCACCGGGGCGGTGGTAGGGAAAGGTGTGAGCCTAGCAAGGGCTACCCACATTCACCTAGATCGTTGTAACTTCAACGCGAGGTATAAATGTAGCAGGTACCGGTAACAAATATGGTGACTCTAGGCTGTTGAATCCAGTTCGTGCCCTTCCCAGGCACAAGAATGGCATGGCGGCAGTCAGTTAGGGATCCGGACCCATCACATTGCTTGCCAGGCACCCCCGACTTCGCTATTGGAGGCCATTGTGGAGATCTGGAGAGCGCCAGACAGCAGTGCGACGGCATGGCCGCAGCCCGCTACTCGAGTGTCAGCTCCGCTACGCCAGGGGCGACGGTGGTGCCTAGCAGCGGATACGGCAGCGTAATCGGCGGGTAATCCGGAGTATCCAGCTGCACCAGGAAAAGCGGCCGCCAGCCCAACGCAGGTGCACCAAGCCGAGCTTATGCTCCGCGTGCAAAAAGCCGCCCTGTCTCGCCCTGTTGGTGTAATCGGGCATGACAGCCCTCCCTGCAAATCCCCCCCAAAATTCGTGCCAGGTACGCGTCTTTCCGCGCCGTCTGACGGCATTACTTGCCGTACTTCACTTCAATAGCCAAGCTCCAATCACGCTCCGCATCTCGGACAGCGGCACGCACGAAACAAAAGAACGAGGGAGCGATTAGGATAAACAATAAGGCACAGTGGGCAACCGAAAGCCAAGCGCTTGTATCGAGGTCTACCCATGTAAGAGAATGTTGCCAATTGATGTATGGGGTCCAATTTCCCGTGCTGAGCTGGTATGCCCCGCAAGACATGGAGCCAGCCACAGCCTAGCTTTGCAGGCGCTCTTGTGGCCCAACTATTAAATCGTGCTGCAAGTGGTTGATTGTGTTGATATGTTTTTATGCAGTGCTGGAGGGCTCGAGGACATTATGGCACAGCCAACATGGGCGTGCAGGGGCCTCGTAATACAGTAATAATAGCTTTAAGACTTTCAGACGATCCAGAGCTCAGCGCTCATTCAATATCCAGGCATACTTCTGTTTTACTATCACTTGGCCCTTTGGCAGGGTAGGAGAACCTGACAGGACTAGACTTTTTTTAGTGCTTATTGTGGCATCAAATACGACGCTGCCGTAACAGAGCTTGCATAGTTCCTCCTACCCTCCCATATTAGAAGGTTATTCAACAGCACATTAAATATATCGATACAATGTTTACGAGCAACACAGAAGGGCGCGTTCATGTGTAACACCAAAGGTTAAATGAAGCTTTTACGGTTGTTCTGCGGCTGCATACATCCTAGTAATTCTAATGGCTTGCCAAGGGAAAGCCCTTACCCAGGAGATGACAGGACCAGTACTGAGGCTAATGGTGGAGCCAAACCAGAGAATGGAGCAACGGCGCCCAGCCTGTTACTGGCAGCCTGCAAACCAACCATTGAGCCGTCCACTGACAGCTTTTCGGACACAGCTACGCCACCGCTTAACTTGCCGGCACCTACACGGCTAAAGAGCGTGGAGGTTGATGACCACCTACAAGAGCAGCTTTCACCCCTTGTCGAAGATGAAGCATTGGTTTTATTTACTAGAGGTGCGCCACAACTTGCCTTGCGCACGTATGTGACAGGTTATGCTTTCAACGCACATTGCCCTTGATGGCCAGGGGACAAGCGTTTTCTGATGTCGCCGTGCTTAGTGATATCTGTAGAATTTAACAGAAGGACGAACTGAATGCTGTGCCTGTATTGTGACGAGCGTAGGCGACATCTCTTGGAGTGCGCAAGGAGCGTCTCGTAGCTCTTGTCCAACAATGGTGCCTTGCAGCTGCATGCCTGGCACTAACCAGGCCGCCAGTTTTGGCGGGCAGGTTTCCGGATTGAGGTAGGCCGTTCGCTTCCCTCCAACCGTGGCGAACCCCTTTTCCTGGCTTTCGATGCTATATCCTGTTATCATAAGGCTGTTGTCATAAGGATTAAATTTTAGCTAGAGAACAACGAAGACGTAGACACCTTATGCGCCTTGTATACCAAGGGGTGCCTGTCACGCGCCCTCCGTTGCTGGTCGTCTTCGCTGCTGCACCCTCTGGGATGACTGCAGGCAGCCCTCCCAAGCGTCGTCCTCCAGGCATGTCTGCTCCGTATCACCAGTGTCGGCCACAAAGTCTCCGATGCGGCATGACTTTATGACACTTCTGCGACAGGTGCGGACGCGACTATGTGTTTTAACTAAGGTGTCACGGCTGCAGAGCGGCAACGTCTTGCATCGCCTTGCCTTTACACACATAGGACTGCTGGTACGTATGATCCTACGCACAGAGATGAAGTGCCTAGTGTTAGCGGTGCCTACCATCGCTAGGCACACCCGCGGATACATGGGTTTGGCAGCGACCCATTGGAAGCCGCGCCACTCGTTTCCCAAGCCACCCTACTTCCCACGGACACAACCGTACCCCCAGGCCAGCACCCGTGACAGCAACAGTGGCGCAAATGCCTGCGACATGGCTGGAGGCTCCTCAGCAGCAAGTCCTTTAGGATCGTGCCCGTCGCTCACGCCTCCCCGCCTGTTCGCGCCGGGTCTGAACCCAACTGCGCCGAAATGGACAACCTCTCAGCCACCCAGTGAGGCTGGCGCCGAGGCATCCGCGCTCCCTATTCAACATCGTCGGCGACGCGCATCCGCCTTTGCGGCAACTGGCGCAGATGCCACCTGCCGGGATGATGAAGCAGCTGGAGTGCGTTCGGCCGCCATTGCTGGCAGTGATGCAGCCGACGTTCCCGGCCCTGCTTGCCTGCCAACCCTGGAAATGGCGTCGGTTGCGCGCTGCTCCAGCAGCCCTGACATGGGGCCTGGTGGCGTGCTGGTTGCAAGGCATTGCGATGTCCCGGGTAAGAGCGCAGATGAGCAGCTGCCATCGGGGGAACGGCAGTCACGGCAGCAGGGACCAGCACTGGTGGTGCAGCAGCAACAGCAGGCGCCGCAGGCGCAAGGTCGCCTGCAACGCCGGCCATCTGCGTTAAGTACTTTAGGCTCGAGCAGTGGAACAGTTTTACAGGCGGGCGTTAGGATGGGACCTCAACCCGCGTCCTGTGTCACTGACGGGGGAGCTGTGCCTGGTAGCCGCCCGTGCGAGCTGCGGGCAGGGCAGCTGGCACCCTCACCGCTAGGACCGCGACAGGTGCAGGGGGCTGTGTCTGCCGCATGCGGCCCGGCGCACGTGCGCGGCGGGAATGAGAGCGGCAGCCGGAGGGGCCTGGAGACCAGCGGCAGCTACCAGCGTGCCATGCTGCTGCAGCAGCTACGAGAACAGCATGAGGTCCAGCAGCAGCAGCAGCAAGGAAGGCAGCTGCAGCAGGCGGCACGGTGCAATGGAATGGCTGCAAAGCGTGAAGGGTTTGCGCAAGGTGGCAGCGAGCATGCTGCCTTGAATGTCCCACCTGCTGCTGCAGGTGGCGGCTCTGCGGGGCTATCTGTGTGGACGGATGCGCATGGGATGGGCATGCAGGAACACCGGACTCTTCGCGGCACGCTTGTGGTGTTTGGGCTGGGGCAGCAGCCGGACGGACGTGCGTTGCATGCGCAATCGAACGCGGCCTCGGCTCCGCCAGCGATTGCACATGAGGAGAGGCCGCAGCTGGTGTCAGCCACCAACTACATGCTGCTAAAGAGACAGCGTTCTGACGCGGCATCGCTTTCTTGCCCACCATCAGGCCCTCCTGTCGCAGCTGCCTCGACTGCTGCAATGCCGCCTCGGGGCCCTGGCTCCCCTTCCGCTGCATGCGGCCCTAAGCCTGAAGTGCACCGGCAGGCTCCCTGCCAGCATCAAACCTCACCGACCTGCGCCCCGCCAACCACCACCACCCAGGCTCCTGCGGTTCCAAGCGCTCGGTCTGCAGGCGGCCATGAAAGCGTAGCTGCATGCTTTGCCGCCGCCAAGGCGCGGCGCCAGAGCTTGAATGTTCCGCCGGGCCCATGGGACTTGCTGCTTTCCGGCTCACGGAGCGGCGCAGGTGGCAGCAGCGCATCCTCACCGAAGCGAGTAACACCCTGGCCGGGAGGTGTGCCCTCCAGCTTTGAGCGCTCCTCAATCACGATGCAAAGCCCTTTCCTAATGCCGTCTATGCCCCAATGCAATTCGGGTGTCGAGGGCCCCAGCACTGTCCCTTCCTCACTCTTGACGGCTGCATCCTCGTCAGCAACGGCGCATGCGGGCGGCTTCAACTCCATTCCACCCAATGGCAGCGTATCGGGTCAAGGTCCGCGACTCTGCAGCGTCATGGCTTCAAGTTCGCTGCGCGGGGGCCATCTGGGCAGCCGCGGCTCTACCGGTTGCTTGCAACGCGGCAGTGTGGCCAGTGTTGCGGCGACGACGGATAGCGCTACAACCCTCACGTCTCGTCAATGTAGCAATGTTGGCGGCGGCGGCGGCGGCGGCAGCAGCAGCACCCAATACCGCGGCGTTGCAGCCTCGGACATCGTTTTGGCGTCCGAGACCAGCCTTACCGCGATAGCCCTGCTGCGGTCAGCAGCCTCGGCAGCCGCTGAACTGGACGTAGACGTTGCTCCGCAGCAGCAGCAGCACAACGTGCAGGCAACAAACCGGCTGCAACCACCCCTGAGCGGGGGCGGCGCCGTCGTGGCTTCAACGGTTCGTGCCAAGGGTCTCTCGGTCGACCTGCCCCTGGCTACCGCTTCGGAAGGCGGGGGCACTGGCAGCCCCACATGGTGGGAAGCGTACGCGCGCGGTGAGGACGGGGCCGCGGTGGTGTCACCCGCAACCTCGCGCTCGGTCGCTTGGCCCGCAACACCGGCGTCGCATGCCACCGCGCCCGTCCCAGCCACGGCGCCCATCGCCGTGCCTCCGCAGTCGCCGCGCGCCAGATCCCCACCGGACATGCCGCCTTCTCTCTCCATGGGCGTTGGCGTGGTTGGGGTGGGCGGCGCGGGATGCTTGGACACCGCACCTGCTGCGCTGGAGACCGTGCCCACCTCACCGGTGCCGGTGATGCGGGGCTTGCGGCTGGAGGATGGCCTGGTGTCCGACCCCTTGATGTTGATCGACGGCCTGGGGCCGCTGTCGTACGTGACCAGCGGAGCATATGCCGCCGTGTACAAGGGTGAGTGAACGACTCGGGGCCGGCTACGTGTCAGACGGAGCTGGGTGTTGCTGCGTATCTGAAGGTGTTTGAACCCGATTCATGGTGCCCGCGCGTAACAGTGACACTACAGGCTGTGCCTTGTCTACTTCCTTTTATACCATGTGGCCGTCATACGCATTGTCAAGGCGTCATCACCTGCCCTGCCATTGCCACTAAGCCTAGCCGCCCTTACCGGTATACTATAGCAAATGATCGCTAATACTTCTCTGCCGCCCATGCATCCCTCTCCTGCCCGCCAGGCACCTGGGAGGGTGTCCCCGTGGGCATCAAGTTCCTGGCCAGCACCTCCCTGGACCTCAACGCGCCCGCTGTCAAGGAAGCCCTGCTGGGCCCGGGCCTAGAGCACCCCAACATCATCCGCACCTACACCACCCGTGTCGCTCGAATCGACGACCGCGCGGTTGCCAGCCTCAAAGCCCTCTCCAGCGCCGCCGCCGCTGCATCGGCAGCTGTGGCTCTGAGACGATCCAGTAAATCCGGACTCCAACGGTCGTCAGTTGGTGCAACCAACATGGCGTCCACGGCGGCCTCTGGACGGCGGAAGATGGGCGCCATCGGGCCTTGGGCTGCTGCCGCAGGGGCTTCCTCTGCAGCACCAAGCGCCTCCACGTCCTCCTCCACCACGATTCGCCGCGCCTCCAGTTCCCAAGTAGCGGCTGCTGCCGCCGGGGTTTCCTCCGCAGCGCAGAGCGCCTCCGCCTCTCCCACCACCATGCACCCACGCACCTCCTGTCCCCAGATCGCAGCCATCCCTCTTTGCTCCCTGCTTGCTGCCACTGCCAGCTTGGGCAGCTCCGCAACACCCGCCAGCCCAGCCACCGCACCGCAGCTGCCGCTGTCCCCGCTGCAACCACGGCTCATGGCGGATTCGGCACCATGCAACGCCGTCTTCCAGGCGGAGGAAGGGGAGGGTGGCGCCGCGCTGCGGAGCGCTGGCCTGGATGCCACAAGCGTGTCAGACCTTGATGCTGGACCGAGCACCAGCCCCCGGAAAGGTGCTGGCTGGGGAGGTATGGCACCACCGCCCATCGGCATGCCGCGCTTCGCGTTCGTGCGCCGGTTTGCATCAGCCCGAGAGGCGCCCGTGGGTCGCGTGGTACCAGTCACCGCAGGCGGCTCTCCTGCTGCCGCCGGCACTGCGCCGCCACCAACGCTACCGCCTCCACCGGCACCGGCTGCTGCTGCTGCTTCGGGGTCCGGCCCCCTGCCCGCTATTTGCGAGCTGCAGCCGCGTGTATCAGATTCAGGCACCCTCCAACGTGCGGCGCCCGCCTTGCGGGGTAACAACAGTGGTCCATTACCACAGCCGGTGAGGTCCCCGTCCTGGCAGCAGCAGCAGCAACAACAGCAGCAACAGCAGCAGCAGTCCGTTCGGGTGTTGCCGGGTGGCCCGGAGGCTGTTGCAGCCGGCCCCTCGCTCATCAGGGGGCCGGGTGTGGCCCGCGGAGTAGCCGCAGAAAGGATGTTGGAGGTCTTGCACACGTTGGGGGTCTTAGGACCCACGGGTCACGTGACCGCGCCGCAACACTACGTGACAGCTGTGGTGATGGAGCTGGCAGATGTGGTAAGGCCGGGTTGCTGTGTCTATAAAGGGTAGCACTGTAGTAGCAAAGGTACGTGCATGCACGGGTATTGTGTGAAATCAATCTCTAAAAGGAACGTAACTCCTGGAGCGCTTACCCTGTCATGTCGCACCCTTCCCCCTCGCCCAGCGCACATCCTTTTCCATACAGCTTTACACGTCCCTAAACAGCGCCATCAGCAGCTCACCCTTTCTCTTTCTTCCTCGCTGTGCTTGTCGTACAGGGCAATCTGGATTCCTTCTCTCGCGCCGCCAAGCCCTGCTGCCTGCGGACCGCTGTGGGGCTGCTGCGCCAAGTGGCTCGCGGCATGTCGTACCTGCATGCGCACGGATTGGTGCATGGAGATCTCAAGGTGGGTGGGTGGGGGCGTGGCAAGTCGGACTTGGAGGTCTGGGTTGCGGTTGCTATTGGCGAGATGACATGATGACACTTTGCAGCTTTTACGTTATCTGAAAGGACGCAGCTGTGTACGGTAGCAAAGGACGCTGGTTGACCTCTTGTTCCCCGCCCACTTGTTCCCCTGCAGCCGGCCAATGTGCTGCTGCTGCAGGAGCCGGGCTCTGGTAACCTGCTGGCAAAGGTGAGGAGGCGGGAGTGCGGTGTACGGCGATGCGAGATGTGGGATGATACCATGCGCGATACATGTGGTAGCCTACCAGAGGCTGTCTGGAAGCTTATCGTCCCAGATGTCTGCAGCCCGGGGTACCCCGCGCCCTTCCGGTCCCTATCCTCTTTCCCTCGCACGCCGTGCTTTTTATATTCCAACTCTTCCCAACTCCGCCTGATGCATCACTCGCTTCCACCACTTTACGCACGACCGACCATGGAATGCTGTGCCACCCGCCACCACCCATGCTGTGTGCAGGTCGCAGATTTCGGCTTGTCAGGCCTGTCAGGTCAGATGGGCACCAGCGGCGGCGCGGACACTTGCGGCACCATCGCCTACAGCGCGCCTGAGCGGCTGGCGCAGGAGGGCAATGCGGAGCAGCCGGCTGACGTGTACAGCTACGGCATCTGCCTGCAGCAGCTTGTGTCCGGGGAGCGGCCCTTTGAGGACCTGCCATACGGTGCGTTTCGAACGCTGTCTGGAGTTACGGTAATACAGCGTCAGAACATAGCTTGCCTCGCTTTCCTGTGCAGCCTATCCGCATTCTCATTATCTTTATCCCGCCCTACTTTTTGGCGCAGCCCAAATCATGTTTGGCGTCCTCTGTCGCAAGATGCGGCCGGAGTGGCCCACGGGTCGCTGCGACGCCTTGGAACCCTTGTACGGCGTGTGCTGTGATGAGGATGCCAGCAAACGACCGACTTTTGACGGCATCATTCGCTGGCTCGACTCGTTGCCGCTGGATGCCAGCCCTGAAGACAGCACTTCTAGGCAGCCTGCCTAGGGGCCGCTGCTGGGGGTAACCCGCCCCCAGACAGTCATTTGGTTGCTGGCAATGCTCTACGTCAGTTGGGCTGGATGGAAGGTTAGGATGCCCCGTAACGTCCCGTAACGTAACGAAAGAATGTCTTTGCGAACGGCTTGCCCGCACGAATGGCTTCGTCAGGATTTATACATGAGCCTGGTCCTTTCGTGAAGGCGTTGGGCCTTGGTGCATCCATGCAGCCGCTACATCATACCATCGACGGGTTATGCAATACATGGAACATGCATTGCTGCTGGCTTCACAAGTTCACACCACAAAATTTTGCCAGGTTGGCTGCCGGCACGCAATGCACCGTGCGCTATGAGAGGGCATCGTTACATGCATATCCTCATGGTGCTTAACGAGCATGCTTGCTTCTCTAATGCATTCGTTTCTGGCGTGATAGGCAGGGCTGGGGCCTAGAATGCCTCAAGCGTGACCCCATGTTTCCAAACAACCCCAGTTGTCGAGGGAATGCGGTATTCCTCCATAGTGTTGTCGTTGCATGCTTTCGGGATTTGGCTGAGTTTGGCTTAGGCTCTTCCATCGATTTTAGACGCGACCACGATGTTTCTTAGTTATGTTTCCTTGCGAGTGATTGACATTATTTGGTCCACGAACCCTCCGGCCGCCCATGGCTGTGATTGCTGGGTTCTGCTGTTGGTAGTCCATTGCAGGCGCTTCGAAGACGGTTTAAATGTTTTATGATAGCGTTGAATGCCGTGTGGCCAGGAGGTACGGTAGCTCCTTAATAGAGGGTCATCCGCCTCACGGCTGGCTTTATGCGTCGGGATAACGGTCCGCTGTGTCTTGTGAAAGAGAGTAGCTGGAGGATTCACAAAGTGGGAGAGAAAGAGAGAAAGAGGGAGGGTGCGCGGTTGAGCGAAAGAACTGCAGGAAGAGGGCAAGGAAGGAGCGGAGAAGAAGAAGCAGGGCAGGAAGCAGAGGCCACCTCTTTAGTGTTTCTTGTTAGCATTGAGTTGCTTTGGTCATTTGCTGTCTGGCGCCATCTGCGTCCGTCTCCGAGTTGCATTATTGCAGAATTCTGGGCTGTCGTCGTTGCCTGCTGGCTCTCATGCATTGCCGCGGTGACAGACGGGAAAAAACGAACTTCCACGCAGACGTGTTTTGTGGATTACGCGAGTGCCGCTGCGCTTTTACTTATCGCTTTGTGAGAGACAGGTGGAAGGCAAGTAGAGCACGGCAGGGTGACGAAGCCACCATGGAAAGGTGTCCAGGCCGCCACTGGGTTGATGCATGTTGTTGATGCCTTGATGCAGCTCGAGCGGTCCACGTGGGGCTGCACTCGGTCGGCTCTTCCCGGGGTGCTACCAAGATGGCACTGCATGGACATGTGATGCACGTTTGCAGCTGCTGGCGATTGGAGGGGCTTGGCTTTACATGAGCAGTGAAGTGGCGTCATATGAGCGCGTTGTTACCGTTAGGAGAGATAGGGTCAAGGGCGAGGGTCCGTAGTGTCGTCCAGGCTGCTGCTGCTGCTGCTGGTCGTGGCGATTGCCTAGCCGCAGGTGGTGTTGGAGTGATTATGTTGGTTTTGCGTGTAGTTCATAATAAGTTAATAATATGTACGTTGTTGGTGGTTGTGTACTTGTGTGCGTATGCGGGTGTGGAGTCCGGTATTGACATTAGCCATTCATTGGTTGTGATGTCACCGCTGGTCTTACTTCTGGTTTTGGTTTGTTTGAGAGCCTCTTCCGTTCCTAGGTGAGGAATTTATGGGCTGCTTGGCGTCTTGGCGCGCATTACAATGCCCCGAAGCATCTCTTGGTCGTTATCTGGGTATTCCGCGCATGCGAAGTCTGCTTGGATGTGACTGCCTTGCAGCAATTGCCACGTGGCCTCATCTGACGGAGGTGGTGGGGCATACATATTTGTCATGTGTACGGCAAATAGCGTACAACATGCGTTGTGGGTAATAGTAACAATAATATGTATTCAGAATATAATAATAGGATATAATAAGCTGTCGTTGGAACAATAATACCATTGCGTCCTGACTTCTGGGTTGTACATTCTGCTGTTTTTGGCATGTTCGCAGCTTGCTCGGGTTCTGGGCATGGGTTCCACGGGTTCTGGGCATTTGCTGTGGTTGTTTCATAATCCTTGTTGTTTGCTTGTTCGAGTGCTTTGGCTTGTTTGCCACCTGGCTCCGCTTTGCTTGATCGGCCGCTGGTTGTGATTAGTTGACCATTTTTGTGGGGGGTACATGTGAGAGCGCTAGCCGGCGCGGTAGTGTTGGCCGCTTTTTACCGCATGCTTCTTTCGTGTTGACCTATTCTGGCGCCAAATTGCCGGCGCTTCCTCCTTCCAACCTTTTCCCATTGACACCGATTGCAGAGAGAGGTGGTTTGCGGTTGTTGGTAGTTGGAGGGGTGGGGTATGAGGAGACAGAGTGGCAGCGGTGATTGGAGGGGAGCGCTATTTACGGGTAACTTGATTGCTGTACTCGTCTTGCCAAGACTCGACGGTAGGCCTGTGACTTGGCAAAGCCTGTGAAGGCGTGCCGGGTTCCATTAGTAGTATGCTTGTAGGTTTTTTTCGTTGCAAGGCGACCGCCGTATGTTGTGCTTGCCGCGTTGCGTGCAGCTGGTTGCAAACACAACGCAAAGCGCCGTACAGCGGACGACAACACAGTTGCTGTTCAGGATGCTTTACGGAGTTTCCTATGACGCTGGCTGGGGCGTTTGCAATGTGGCAGCAGTGTAGGTTTTTCAGGAACGCATTTTTGTACTGCGCCATAGTATTTACTGCCACCGCATGCTTTAGAAATACATGCTGTGTTCTCGCTGAAGTAGTAGTTATATAATAATTAATATCACCGTGACCTATGAAGTACGACAACTTCATGACACATGTGGACCTGTAATGTAATATGTAAAATGACATGCCTCGCGGCGGTTCCTTGTCGGTTACCACGATGTGAATGTAGAAGCTGTGCCCGAGCAGTGCAGTGCCGCCCCTGCAGTTGATAAGGGGCACCCGCACCCCCCTACAATGGTACACCTCTTACCGCCCGCAATCCTCGCAGTCCGCCATGGCTGTAGTCCTCCTGCCACACCAGCTGCCACAGCGCCGCACACAGGCCGCTACCAGCCCCATTTTCCTATCCTTGCGACCCACTCGTCTCGACCCTTACAACCCACTACCGCCTTCCCCATCAGCGTAACAGGTAGCCACCCCTATCGAAATCACTGAACCCGACGGCCACAGACCTAACCCGCCCACCCCCCACCACCCATGCGCCGGGTACCGAACACTACCTCGACCCCAAACCAACGTCCCCAACGCATCTCCCATGCACCCCTTTCCGTCTACTGCCGCGGCTTGGGCAGGTATCCCCGGGGCGGCGGGCCGTACTTGTCGAGGATCTGCTGCGTGTGGTACAGGATGGCCATCAGGGCGGCCTGGTCGCGGAACTCCAGACCCGCCTCGGCAGCCATCTCGGCGCCGTGCTCGCCCGACCAGATGCGGTGCAGCTGCGGGGGCGGGGGGGAAGGGGAAGAGATGGAAGGGAGGGAAGGAGGTGTGACCGGGTTAGTGCCATGTTGATACCGGTGGTGACAACCCGTGAAAGGGGTTGGGTGGGGAAGGAAACAGGAAAAGATGGAGAAGGCGGGGCGGGGTGCACAGGAGCGAAGGTCCGTTGCCGGACTAGAAGCCCGGGGAAGGGATAGTAATGGGAAGGGAGGGACAAGGGAAAGGCTCGATCAGGGGTAACGGACCTAGCTACCCTTCCATGTGGCCTTGCCGGCCCCCTGCACTCCCTCCTTTCTCCTCTCCCTCTCCTTCTCCCCTCTCTCATACCGACGCCATCCTTCCCTCCAGGTCAGCAGCCGACATCCCCTGCCTTCCCCCGCTGCCCGCCTTTCTCTCACCTGCGGCTGGATGTTGAAGCCCACCTCCTCCAACGTGCCCAGCAGCCCCACCTGCGCCACCCCCTTGAGCTCCTTCTCCGCCAGCACGTCTGGGGTGTACGGCAGGAGGGGTGTACGACAGGAGGAGGGGTGTACGGCATGGTGAAGGATGGGGGCAGGAGGAACTGGGGGCGCAGGCAGGTCAATGCGAAAGGCTCCAGGGTTGGGGTTGTTGGAAAGCCCTTCTGCCCCCACCATGCGCTCACTGCATGAGTCGGGATTCGGGATTGGAACTCCGTTGATGCATTTATCTATATGTTTCCCCTGCCCCTCCATCGTCAGTTTCCTTATGTTACGCCCCCCCCCCCGCCGCCATCTCACCCTCGTCCAGCCAGGGCACGGAGGCCAGCACCTCAAACACCTCATCCAGCTTCTTGATGTCCGCACTCATGGCCTCCAGGCTCTTGTACTTCTCCTCACTGGGAGACAAAGTCATGGGCACATCCGGCCCATCATCCTCCTCCTCGCCCTCCTCCTCGGCCAGCCCTCCCGCACGCCCGGCAGCCGCCGCCATCGCGCTGTTGCTCTCCACGATGCGTCGAGCGATCTCCGCGGGGCTCTCCCGGGTGGTACCCCAGCTGTCGTCCAGAGAGGGACTCACCTGCTGCACCCCAGCCAGGAACCCCTCATCCCCGCTCCCGCTGCTGCTGCTGCTGGTGGCGGCGGCAGTGGGGTTACGCCGGGCGGAGGCGGCGGTGGCTCGCAGCATGTCCGAGAAAGCCTCCATCTGGTAGGCGGGCTCGGCGCGAGGGGGGCGGGTGAGGTCCTCCTCGGGGCCCTCCTCAGACTCGTCTGCAGGGGCGGGAGATGTGGGGGCGGAGGAAAGGGAGAGGGCGGTGTATGAGAGGAGGAGGATAGCGGTGCGTGGGAAGGGCTGGGGCTGTGCTGGCGGTTGAGGAGGTTGAGGCTTAGGGAGCACAGGGCACACACCGGCATGGGACAGGGCACACACCGGCATGGGACAGGGCACACACCGGCATGGGACAGGGCACACACCGGCATGGGACAGGGCACACACCGGCATGGGACAGGGCACACACCGGCATGGGACAGGGCACACACCGGCATGGGACAGGGCACACACCGGCATGGGACAGGGCACACACCGGCATGGGACAGGGCACACACCGGCATGGGACAGGGCACACACCGGCATGGGACAGGGCACACACCGGCATGGGACAGGGCACACACCGGCATGGGACAGGGCACACACCGGCATGGGACAGGGCACACACCGGCATGGGACAGGGCACACACCGGCATGGGACAGGGCACACACCGGCATGGGACAGGGCACACACCGGCATGGGACAGGGCACACACCGGCATGGGACAGGGCACACACCGGCATGGGACAGGGCACACACCGGCATGGGACAGGGCACACACCGGCATGGGACAGGGCACACACCGGCATGGGACAGGGCACACACCGGCATGGGACAGGGCACACACCGGCATGGGACAGGGCACACACCGGCATGGGACAGGGCACACACCGGCATGGGACAGGGCACACACCGGCATGGGACAGGGCACACACCGGCATGGGACAGGGCACACACCGGCATGGGACAGGGCACACACCGGCATGGGACAGGGCACACACCGGCATGGGACAGGGCACACACCGGCATGGGACAGGGCACACACCGGCATGGGACAGGGCACACACCGGCATGGGACAGGGCACACACCGGCATGGGACAGGGCACACACCGGCATGGGACAGGGCACACACCGGCATGGGACAGGGCACACAGGCATGGGGCAGGGGGATCCTCCCAAGCCCCAACAATCCACGACGCATGTCCACGGATTCCTTCCCTGTAGTCCCGCCTCCACAACGGCTCTAACCCTCGTCCCCCAGCCGTCTGCTCGTAACCCCCGTACGACATCAAACCACGCCGTCAGCTCCCAGCCTGTCTCAGCATTCCATTCCGCTAGCTCCTTGCTTGCAGCCGGTCATCAACACCCACCCATACCTCCCTCCCAACGCTCTATAAGACGTGCATGGGGTGCGCCCACCCAGAGCCCTACCTACAACCGGCCCCTTGCCCCTCCTGCCTCCTCCGCCTGCTGCCCCCGCTGCTGCCCCCGCTGCGGCTGCTGTCCCCGCGGTGAAGGAAAGGCCCACCGGCATGCCTTGGGACGCCATGAGTCGGGACATGGGGTCGGACATGACCTGGGGGAGAGAGGGGGCGTGGGGTTTGGAGAGAGGGGCTTGGGCTGGAGCTTGGAGGGGTCTACCCGAGGGGGGGGAGGGGTTCTGTGGGTGTGTTCGGCGTTGCTGCTAGAAAGATGGGAGCAGTCGGAAAGGGCTAGGGCGACCCGGAGGGAGGCAGGCAGGCGGGGACCGGGGAGGGACAGAGCTGCCCCAAAGGAAGAGTATAGCACATGGCTTAAGGGCTAAGCGCACACACATTAGACATGCGTGCGCTGCGGTGTGTTTGGGAAAGTGCCACCTGCTTGTCGGAGCCGCAAACCCTTGTACTGCAAACAAGCCCGGGGCACCTTACCCGCCGTGCCGCTTCGTCTGCCTCGACCACCTCCCTCGGCGCCTCTCCCCCAATGCCGCTGCCTCCCCGCCTTGCCCCGGCGCCTGAAGCCGCAAAGCCGCGAGTTTGGGTCAACAGTGGGCTGCCGGCTCCGGTCAAAGTTGCCGCCGCCAAGGATGGGGCAGCTGCGGTTGCTGCTACTTGGGGAGGCAACGCTGCTATGGAGACGGCGATAGCAACACAGCCTTGTTCCTGGGGTTAAGAAGGGTTAAGAAAGGCACAGGTAGCACACACATTCCAATAAAGCAAGGAGTCAGCCGCAGCCATCTGTCGACTGTCGACTTGTTCCCAGCTATCGGAAATCTTTTTATAACAAAAGCGACAGACATTGGAATTTAATACGGCAGGCAGCGGTGGCTTTCTCATCTGGCTTACCGCCTCCTCCGGCAGCGCCGATATCGTTGATCGGAACCTGCCACCCCGGGCGATAAGTTGTGTTGAGCGCCGCATTATGTAGCAGTATAATCACGAGCTAGGGCAGTTCCTTCGTGTTGGTCAATACTAGGAGGCAACCGTCCAATCAAGTATCAACTTGGATGCCACTTATTTAGCCCTTTAAGAGTTGCTAAAACAACGTCCCAAAATGTAGTAGAAGACCAAGTGCAGTGCAACAGGCTTGCAAAGCTAGGCCCACAACTTCGCTTAGCGATAACGCTTTGCCGTACGACCTTGCAGACGAGGCATGTGGATGAAGGTTAAGCCCTATCTACTTGCAGATATATCAGCATCCCTGACAGCAGCGCTTTGGTAATCCGGATACCAACTGATTACTGTCTACTGGCCAGCGCTTTAAGGTGCGTGACTTTTGTTGCTCGCTGAACGCATCAAACGCATGTGACGCTGCCCTTCGATGGATGCTCGATATGAGGGTCGTGCTTTTCCCGTTGGTTTGCGCCCTGATCGACTGCTAATCCTCTTGGCGCGGTAAAGCTATGTTGCTTGGCATGCAAGCAACGCTTACGCTGCTGCCACGTGCCTTAGCTAATTGGCAGCAACAACCACTGAAATGATTAAGCGTTAGGCTGATGCACCCTGCTTGGACCAGCTAGTCCGTGGTTGAAGGCACCGAGCGATCCTTGTCCGTTGGTCGAGGTACTCAGCAGCGTGTGGCTTTGGCATAAGTTATGCAAATATTATTGTCTGTCGATTTTGCCTCTCTCCTCATGCCCTGTCCTCTTAACCTTGCAGGGTTCCAGCAAGGATGCAAGTGTTGCTTAAGCAGCGAAGCGGCATTCGGCCCTCACAGCCTGGCCGTCGGGCTGTACAGGTGAGTTTTAGGTCCTATGTTTCACGAACTGGTCATGCTACTAAACCTAACGTGTTGGACAGGCATGCGCACTCCCTTTCCCACTGCTTGTGAGCGTTATATGGCTCATGACTCTGGCTTCCCGAATGTCGCGCTTGCTGGCGCCTCCCGCAGCACATCCCCTCCTCCTAACACCACTGCAGCCTACAATCCAACAAGGCCGCTCCTTTGCTCCGATGCCTTTGCACGAGACTCACCTCACCATGCCTCTATATACCCTGTATTCCTTCACCTTCTTCTCCTCCTTGTTCCGTCTCCTGCCCTGCTCCCAAACGCAGGTCCGCGCCGTGGCCGCACCCGTCAAGTCCGCTGCCGCCACCGCCAAGACACCCCTGGTCACCCCGGAGGTCAGTCCGCACCATTAGGGTTTGCCGATTCCAGTGTTGGATCTATGTTTGGGTTCATGCTCGCTGTCGTGCGACATGCGCTCTGTCGTGCGACATGCAATCCCACTAAAACGTTATACAACGCGTATCAGGAAGTATAATCCGACCTGTAGCTGCAGCTCACCACCTGCACCGGTGTGTGTGCTGTTTGTGTGTGTTCTACAACTGCTGTGTGAAGGAAACTGGCAATGAGCAATGAGCAATGAGGACGAAAGCAAGTTGGGCTGCCCATGGCTGCGCAGCAACCAACCTAACCGCTCCAACTCTTTGACCCCCCACACCACCCCAGGTTGCCAAGGACCTCTACTATGACATGGTGCTTGGCCGCGAGTTTGAGGAGATGTGCGCGCAGATGTACTACAGGGGCAAGATGTTTGGATTCGTACATCTGTACAGCGGCCAGGTTCGTACAGTGTACGGCTACTGCACGTGTACGGCTACTTGCTTCACCCATGCAGCCAACCACCCCTGTGTTTAACCTCCGAACGCCCCTCGACATCGCCCCATGGCTGCATACATACACGCCTGCCTGTGTTTCGGGTTCTGCGCCGCACCCGACTGCGCCCCCGCATGCAACCCTCACCCCCTGCCCCTCCGCCCCCCCTCCCCCCTCATGTCCATAGGAAGCCGTCTCCACCGGCGTCATCCGGCTGCTGCGCCCGGACGACTACGTGGTGTCAACCTACCGAGACCACGTGCACGCGCTGAGCAAGGGCGTGTCCGCGCGGGAGGTGATGGCGGAGCTCTTCGGAAAGAAGACGGGATGCTGCAGGTGAGAGGGAGCGGGGCGGGGCGGCTGGTGCATGGTGGGGGGTGCTGTTATAGTGGGCGGCAGAGGTCACGGTGCGGCACCGTGCGCCACGGTGCGCCAGCTCATGCACCTTGCCCTCCACGATTGTACAAGGAGCCCCCTCTCCTCTCCTGCTCTTCCCCTCGCCTGCTCTCTCCTTCACACTTCCCTCCCTGCTCGCCTGGTTCCCTCTCGCCCGCTCCGCAGGGGCCAGGGCGGCAGCATGCACATGTTCAGCTCCAAGCACAACCTGCTGGGCGGCTACGCGTTCATCGGAGAGGGCATCCCCGTGGGCCTGGGGGCGGCCTTCCAGTCCAAGTACAGGTGGGGGGAAAGAAGAATATCCAATGTGTGGTGTGATAGTGACAGATGGGGTGGGGGCGTGTGTGGGTACAGACGTAATCGTCTTGTGGTTGGCCGGCGGGAGCGAGCGGCGAGCGGGCGTGACCACGCTGCGGGTGTTACATGGATACCTGCATAGACCCCACGACATTCCTCACCTCACCGCCAACCACCACCCTCAACCCCCCCCCCCACGTCAACCCCACGCACCCTCACTCCCTCGCACACTTTCCGGTAAACTACGTCAGGGTCAGTGTTTCCGCGGCTCAGTTTATCTAATCCCTCGCACCCACCTGCGCCCGGCCCCGGCCCCGCCGCCGGCCCCTCAGGCGCGACGTGCTGGGCGATGAGAAGGCCGACTCGGTCACCTGCTCCTTCTTCGGCGACGGCACCTGCAACGTGGGGCAGTTCTACGAGTCGCTCAACATGGCGGCGCTGTACAAGCTGCCGCACGTGTTCGTGGTGGAGAACAACCTGTGAGGGGGTGTGGGTGTCGTTTGTGGGCTCTCACGCGCGTCGCTGCCGCTGCCGCTGCCGCTGCTGCTGCTGCCTGTTCGCCTGATGTTGGCATGTTTGCCGGTGTTGTTTCTGGATTGTGTTTTAAGTCTTGACGTGTTGCCGGATGGTGCTGATGTGCTTGAGTCACGGTTTGCCGTTGCGCTTTTCGTTTTGTTGCCATTGCGTTCCTATTCGTCCTTGTGTTAGTCCGCCTCGTCATATAATCCTCACATCCCATGGGTCGCACCTCATATTCCCCTGCAGGTGGGCCATCGGCATGAGCCACCTGCGCGCCACCAGCCGCACCTCGGGCGATGTGGACCCGTACATCTACAAGAAGGGCCCGGCGTTCGGCATGCCGGGGGTGCTGGTGGACGGCATGGACGTCCTCAAGGTGGGCGCGGAGTAGTTGGGAGGGCTCTGATGCTTGGTTTGGTACTTTGGGTGAAGGCATACCCGCGTGTGACCCACGGGTCTCTTCGGCGTTGCCAGCCACCCTAAACCCAATCTTTCCCTGCTGCTTCCACCTCCGCACCACCCCGGTGCATGTTCGTCAAGCCACCCAGGATGCCTCCCTCCACCCCTCGCCACCTGACCCGTGGGTCCCAATCACCCCCCTCGCCCCTCGTTGCGAGCGTTCGTTGCTTCTTCCTTACCACCCTCCCCCTCCTCCCCATCCCCAACCCTCAACCAGGTTCGTCAAGTCGCGCAGGAGGCCATTGAGCGCGCCCGCCGCGGCGAGGGCCCCACGCTGATCGAGGCGGAGACCTACCGCTTCCGCGGCCACTCGCTGGCCGACCCCGATGAGCTGCGCTCCAAGGAGGAGAAGGCGCGCTACCAGGCCCGCGACCCCATCCCGCAGCTGAAGGCCTATATGCTGGAGCAGGTGGAGTGGGGTGGGGGGGGGGTGGGGGGATGTGGAGGGCTCGGCTAGTGGAAGCTCTTTGTTGCTTATTGCCCTGGTCGTCAGCTGATCCGACTGCCTGTCTGCTTGCCTTGTGAACATGTGTGTGCTCTTTGTGAATGCTGCCGCGTACCGCTACATCCCCGGCTCCGCCCCCCTCCGCCCCCCCTGTGCTGCATCAGGGACTAGCCACGGAGGCTGACATCAAGGAGATCGAGGCGCGGGTGGCGGAGGAGGTGGACGACTGCGTCAAGTGGGTACATCCAGGGGGGAGTGACCCATGGGTCGAATCTGGGCTGGGTTGAGGGAGCGTGGAGGCGGTGGTGGTGGCGAGGGAGGCAGGGTTGTTGGTCCTGGTGCTGGTGGTGGCAGCGGCGAGCCTGCAATATCCCGCCCGGACGCCTTCTACTCACTGCTCTCCATCTGGACCCCCTGGCCACCCTGTACCCCTTCCAAGTACCCTTCTATCCCGCCGAGCTCCTTTCCTGTCGGACCTCCACCAACCTGCCCCAACCGCTTCTTTTCCCGCCTCCTTTCCCATTTCATCCCATCTCGTCAGGTTCGCCGACGAGTCACCCAAGCCCGAGCGCGGGCAGCTGCTGGAGAACGTGTTCGCCGACCCGCGGGGCTTTGGGATCGCGGAGGACGGGCGCTACCGCTACCAGCAGCCCGGCTTCAGCTCCGGAACCGCCGTGGTGTCGTAAATGAGGTCGTGAGTGTGCCGATGACGTGGGTGCGGGAGTGTACTGGGAAGAGGGAGAGGGGAGGGAGGGGAAGAGAAGAGTACGTTGCGAGTGAGAGTGCAGATGTGTAAGAGGAAGGTGGGGATTGAGAGGCGTAATGTTCGTAATGCGCCTTGCCCTGCGGGGTTTAGAATTGGGTTACTGCGGGCAGGGATTTGCGTTTTTTGGAGTGTTACAAGCGGTGGCGGCTGCAGACAAGTGCCGGCGTTGTGAGGGTCGAAGGGTTAAGTGTGAGTCTAAATCACCGGTTTCTCCATGCGTGGAAGATGACATGTACCGCACAAAGGAGGGATGAAGACTGTGTCGTATAGTACTACGGCTTGCTCCGCTCGAATCTTGGGTTCCTAGCTTGTGTCTAGGGTGAGAGTGAGAGGGGGTCGCTTCGTTGCTCGATCGGATAGATACCCGAAGATTCGCATACCCGAAGAGAGATGTCATCGTACACACGATGCACACACCGATCAGCGCCGTAACCGGCGTCGCCTGATCAGCTTTTTGCCTTTCATTGCTCGATGATGGACGGACGGGTTTTGTTTGCCGGTGAATGCGGATGTTGTGTGGGAAGGGTGTCCCTATAGCGGGTAGCAGGTTGAGGAGGCAGATGAAGCGAGTGCTTGTCACCTTTCGCTGCTGACATTGTGATAGGGAGACACATTGTGAGTGCAAGTTTGGAAGGTCATATTTTCGCATGTCGCTGACAGCAACTGCTGCTGCGGCGGCGGGCACTGCTGTTCAATTTGTTTCTATGTGTGGTCGCGATAGGATGGACTTCCCTTGTGCTTTCAACCCATACCTGCACTGCATTGATTGTTTGCCTTGATTAAAAGTCCCGGCTGAAAGGGCACAACGGCTCGGCAATGCAACCTTGATGCCGTTCCCCATGTACAATAACCGGATGTAACAGTACGGTTTATGTATTGTATGCTATTGGCTGTTACTTCTCTTCCGTAACCCATGTAAGTTCCCCTTCTAACAGCTGTCGCAAGTTTCCAACACATTGCAAGTTCATTTTCATGCCGACGGTAGCTAAGGCTAGGTTGCTGACCTACTATGCACATGCTATCAAGTCTATGATGCCACAAACATCCGATTCGGCTGTGGCACAGCAGTAGTCAAGAGTCAGCACAAACTTACACAACCTGATGAAGTGTCTCATGCCGTCTAGTTTAATACTAGGCAATGCGACACATGCAACGGTCTGGTGTAACAGGCCGTACGAATAGTACGGCAAGGCAGCCTAGTAACCAGGCAAGCAAGTCAGAGCACAGCGTCAGCAGACCAAACATTATTAATGAACATTAAACAGGGTCAACAAAATATCGCGTCTATACTACTCAGCTATATTGAAAAATGAAAGAACACTGAACTGCGAACAGAGGGCAGTCCTACTTTGGGAACAAAAACATCTGCAGCAAAGCAGCTGGTCATTATTAAGCACCTAATCACCACCAACAACAGCCGGCTCCATTGCCCCCCCTCCGGCCCTCCATGCTGAGGGGAAAGTCACTAAGGACGGGGTCTGTTGTTCATAACCCCCCAATGTGGCTGAGTTGGTCCTCTAGTCCTGATCTACAACACCACTTCTGCAACATATGGCCCGAACCCTGTCACACCTCAAACGCTGTACTGTTTTGCTCGTTTGCCAACAACAGCATGCAAGGACTGCTCCGATCCGCCAAACACCCACATGCCAACCACAAACCACCAAATAACCAACGTCCATGCCGGTCACACGGACACGAGCAATTACAACATACAGCGGTGCACGAGCCCCTGGAAATCCTCCCCTCATCCAAAGCAGCAGGCTAGGAGAGATGCACTCAAATGTGCCGCCATTTCTACCACCACCACCAGCTCCTACACCGTATAAACCCCACAGCATTAATAACACGTCATCAGCGAGATGGGTGTCGTACGAGTAAGTTCAGGATGAGTTCCAGGGCTGCCGTACGCGTTGGCTGGTAGGGTCCGTGCCGTCCTACGCAAAGTAACTAATACTACTGTAACGCACTCCCTACTAGACAGTTGGAGTCATGCAATGCTACCACGCAGGACCCTCTTTGCACAACAGCGACGTCAGTTCCTATCCATAACCGTCTCCTATCCATAACCGTCGGCTAATTACCACCTGTGACAGACAGCAATGAGTTTAGCGTGGAAAGATCCCCTGCACATAAGTGTGCTTCGACACCCAAAACGCGGCGGGCCATAGCCCAGAAGTCATGCCAGTAATCTGACATGCAAGCAATGGCACATGCAGCACAGCATTAGCCAGCCTCCTGCCTATTTGTACGCGCAATAACGCAACACTGCGTCTTTCTTCATCAGGATCAAATGCCTCTAGGCGTATTCTTCAGAAATACAACACAGCCCCATGACTAGGACAGTCTTGTTAACAAGACCGACGAGGGCCAAAGACAGAGTCCATAACGGCCAATAGATGGTTACTTCAGCGGGGCAATGGCAACCTTTAGGAAGTATCCGTCAATTTCCGACCTGGTTGGCGCGCCGAATAGAGACCGGGCCACTGAATGCAGGCCGACGTCAAATTGTGCACTAGCCAGTACACTGAAGCCTTTCGAGCCATGTATGCGGCCACTGGATGGCACAGGTTGCACTGGTGGCGATGTAGAGCAATCGGAGGCTCTCCGCTTGCCAAGCGCACGTGAGCTGGAAGCAATTAATGTAACACCGTCCGGCGTTCTTGGGCTGTTTTGGAAGAGAAGGCTGTTGCCGGAAGTTATGACGGCGGAATCCATTCCCGATTCTGGTTCACAATTCAGGTGCTTTGCTGCCTGTAGCCCAGAGCCCTCCACCAGTCAGCGTGTTGCGTTCTAGAAGATCCCCTACAAGCGGACTGCACTTTGTGCAGGAAGTGCTAAGGCAGCAGGTGCACTGTAATTGCCAAAGGATTGTGACAGTAAGGAGCAACAGAGAGAAGCGAAGTAAACAGTTGCAGTGAGGGTTGTTATATGTGTGGGGGCGTTTGCGACTCGCTATTATCAGGGAAGTTATACAACGCCTTGCGCGCCAAAATACGGCAATTTGGGCGAAGGAAGGCCAAGAGTCTGGAAGCGTGGTCCGGAAGCAGGGACAACAATTCATGAACAGTTAACAAAGCAATCGTTAATTTCCATGCCTACGCAAGGGGCTGCCAGTATGACTGGCGAAGCACAACCCTTGTCCATCGGGCACTAACCAGGCTCTTGTACGCAACACAATAATGGCATTGATTGACGCGAGGCGGCTGCTTCTCGCTTACCACAATGATGGGCAACTTTGGGCGATACACGTGACCGTTATGCTGACGGTAATCCAGTCTTTTCCGGACGCACCGCGCACCTATGCGCAACTTAACCGGCTGAGAAGGTTGCCTACGCCTTCGGTATGAAACATTACTTGTTTGCGAGATCCCCGCACAGTGAAGGGTGCTAAACCAGGCAACCATCCCTCAATTGTTCCTTGTGATTCAGCAGGATTGCCGAGTTAATTCATAACCGCATAATGTCACCTTGGGTTAGTGTTATATACCTTATATTCAGCAGTGCCGGTTATCGACAGACGCTTAGGTGTTGGACAATAGGAGCCAGAAACGCGACCCGCCCCCACACAGGCAATGCATGCCTTGGCGATTCCAGCGGCCCTCTGCAGCACGCTTCGACACTTTACCTCCGGACACAACCACGTAGTACCGTGTCGGTTCCAAAGGCACTGGCATACGCTACAACGGCTGACTGTTTGACAAGCCTTGTCAACACCCGTTCCCCAAGTTGTGCTTATCTACGCGCCGAATTGGAATCCTTTGGTTTCATACATCACATCTGTATAGCCACTCTCATGCGGGGGTGCATATCCCGGCCCAAGCCACCAAGCCGTGCGCAGCAGATGCGCTGCTCGTCTCTTCCAATCATGGTACGGTACGGTACGCGCTGAAACTGCCCAACGTGCTTCAGAAGTCGTACTCAAGCCAGGGGCATGTCCAGCCAAAGGGCGCCTCTCCCCTCCTCAAAGGGACCCATGGGTCAATCACCTAGCCAGCGGACGACTCGGCTCTCTGCGGCACACCCGCTACGCCCGCCTGCCACTCCACCTGTTCCGCATCGCACTGCTGGCACCAAATGCGACTAACCGCCCCTCTGCACTCAAGTTCTGCCCTGATTCCCAGATCCCACACGCTACCGGGAACACTTTGCACCCCGAACCGGGGACTCCTAAGCTCCCCCGCCCCCCACCGGCCGCCTAGGCCCTCACTAAGCTGAAGACGTCGTCGCCCCACCGCTGCTGCTGCTTGATCGCCCTAAACCTCCTCCCCTGCCACCGCTGCCGCTACTGCAAGCACTGCCGCCTGGCGCCCTCCCCCAACCTCCGGTTGATTCCACCAGGGATTGCCAGCAACTTGTATCATTGTTACACCACACTTTGGAATGTTTCCCCCCAACCTCCTCCCCGCTGCATGCACAGTCCCCGCCCCTCCTGCTGCTAGGCGCCTCCCCCCTGCTGCTGCCCTGCCGCCCCCCTCCTGGCCCGCAACGCCCCCCGGCATCGCTCCAGATCCGCCGCCACCGCCTCCGCCCGGCTCGCCAGCGCCTCCGCAGCGGCTGCCAGCGGGGCCAGCGAGGCCTGCCAGTCAGCAGGCAGGGCCGCGGAGGCAGCAGCAGCGGAGGGGGAGGGAGGCGAGGAGGAGGAGGACGGCAGTCGAGGAGAGGGCAGGCTGCGGCGAGGCAGGAAGTGGTGCAAGGAGGTAAAGTACGGTAAAAGGAAGGGGGCGGAGGGGCATGTGGCGGGGATGTGAGAGAGCCTCAGTGGAGCCGCATGTGCTGGGTGGTGGGTGACACTTGCTGCGTGTCGGCCGGCACGCAGGTTTGTGCTCCATGCGGCTGCAGGCCGTCACAACACTGCCGCAGCGAACGGCTGCCTCTCCAACCGGTTTTCCCCGTCTCCCCTCAGCATCGCGGCCACCTAGACAGCGCTCTTTCCAACGCTACCGCCTGTCAACGCACCCCTACCACCCCACCAACTCATGCTCCAAATGGTCCTGTACCATCTCAATGGTCCTGTGTTCTCTCTGCACCTCTCTCCCCGACACCGCCTTCCCCAATCCCCACCTCTTGCTGCCTCCATGCGCCCGCCTGCTGGCGGCTCTCACGCCGGCCTCCACCGCCGCCTCCGCCTCTGCCAGCTGCCGCAGCAGCTTCTGTTGGCGCCCCGCGGCCGCCGCCTCCTGTGCCGCCAGCAGGCGCCTGTGGGCGCACAGCGCGGAGAGCAGCTCGCTGCGCAGGCGGCAGGCGGCTGGGGGAGGCGGAGGCGGAGGAAGAGGAGGTGCGGGGGGCAGTGGTGAGATGAGCGGGGATTGGTAGTTGGGGGGGTCAAAGACCATACCGAACCATAGGAAGCCACAGGTTGGGGCAAAACAATGGGGATAGGAGCGGCAGGGTGCCACAAAAACAAGTTGGGGGGTGGGGGGATTGGCAAGGGGGAGTTAGGGGGGTGTCAGGTGGGTGGCAGCATGTGAGGTGCATGGGTGCATGGGAGGGAGGAGAGTCCGTGTGCATGGGTGGTGCACACTTGGGCAACGGGAAGTGGCTAGGTTTCCTGGCGCGGGTGAAGGAGCGGCGAGGAGGTAAGTAGCCAGCAGGCTACCCTGCATGCATGCGCGAAGATGCAGGTGTACGGAGGAGGAAGTATATAATGCGGCAGTGCAGCGGAGGCCGTACGGTACCTTGGGATGCTGAGTCACCCTCGGATAGGTACGTTGCAATGCCCAGCCAGTCGGTATTACTGGCAGCTACGCGGGATGGCGTTGGAGGTCGGGCCGGGCGGGAGGTGCTAGCGGCGGTGTTGGTGGTACTTATAGAAGCAGTGGTTGTGTCGTACAAACCGTTTTGTGGTGGTCTGGCGGGTGCTGATGTCGTTTCAAATGTTGTACCGACTGCCGTACTTGTTCCCTGCAGACACCAACGCCCCTGCTTAAGTACGCCCTGTTTACAAAGTATGCATGAAATGCAATAGGATTGAGAGGCCGAGGAAAGGGAGCAAGCTGCCCAGTGCATGTACCGACTTGCCTACTGCGCAGCAAAGCGAATGGCTTCTTCTTTAGGTCCTTACCTCCTGAAGCTGCCTCAGCTGGGCACCTAAGCAAGCCAGATGCCGCTCAACCTCCCGAAGAGCTTGGAGTGTCTCTTCATGTGCCTCTTGGCTGGCGCCCTCGGTGTCATCAGGGTCCGGGCTCGGAGCGACGACAGTTGTAATGCCCTGCTCAAGCGATGAATGCGTTGTGCCCATATTATTATAAGACACAGACGTGAGACTCCCGCACAATATTAATCAGCTACAACACTACCACATGAGGATGCAGTTAGGGTTGCACGTCCAACACGATCTCCGACTTTGGTGCTACAAGTAGCAGTGCTGCTACAAGTGCATTTGCTCTGTCGGAGAAGGGAAGAATAATATACAAGAATGGATTGGCTTTCTGAAGGCTCCAAAACTGCTACCCAACGCGCCAACGGTGCCCAGTCGCATTTCCTGATCTTCTCTACGGTCCGCGTCTGTGCTTTTACCATCAACTAGAGCAAACAGAAAACGTCTGTCTTCCGTGCCATTCGTCTTGTGAGCGGCAACTAGCAATACCGATAGAATTGCCGAACGGACCTGGAAAACTCCTTTATATACCTAGCTCAGCGTCTAATCCAGCAAGGATATGACGCTTGTAAACTCGCGACGCTGATGGGTTCAACTCCCTGGCTCCCCAAATGTAGTCCATTCCCTGATCGTAACCTGCAAGCTTTACGAGCCGGTGCCCTATTTTTGGCGCCATCAAACCCCTTGCCCGCAACTTGCAGGGGACACAAGGAATACATCGGAGCATACGGGATGCTCCACGCTTCTGTTAACCTAGCTTCTATGCTAGGGGGCTGAGATTTCCGGGACTGTGATCACGCAGTCATGTGGGCACAGGATGGCCGAGAAACTCCCTCAATGGTAGTGCCCTAATGGTGGGGCTGTATCACGAACCTTCAACTATATATATACAGCAGGCGCCTGATCAGGGCTGTGCAGCTGTAACCGACGGCCCATGCCGTTGCAAAAGCAATACAACAACATGGAGCAATAGCCCCGACCCATGGGACACTAATGGACACCGGTAGAAAAGAGCCACGGCCAGCGGGTGTTTCAAGGGGCACACATGCTGCGATACCAACGCCAATGCACCCGGGGAACACGTACATGAAACGAGTAAAAAATGGTGCTCACGGAGCCACTTACGACCATCCCTTGAGAGTAGCCTCCAGTCAACGGCTCTCAGCAACTTGCTAACCGTGCCAAATGCATCACTGAATTAGCAGCCGCGTACCCTACCTCGCGCTCTGCTGCTGCCGACCTCGTTCGCTAGGCACTGTTGGACTCGTAAGGTCAAGCAAAGCCCGCCTACCTCGCACAACTATCGATTTTGCCAATCCATCAAGGGTTCAAGGTAAGAGTCGTACAGCCACTGCGGCATGCTCCTCAAAGGTAGACACTTTACTTGATCAGTAATCTGAAATATACACATAACCCGCATATGCACATGTTTCCAACGACAATAGCGACAATGCAAAGCACGTGCACCAACGAGGCACACCCCTTGGTGGCGTTTGTTGAGGGCACCCATACAACTCTCGCAACACAGTTCTTAGATACACCAACTGCATGTTAACTGACTAAGCAGCAGGGCAGAACAAAATTTGTTGCAGCATTGCTCTGTTCTTCCGTCCCGAGCAAATAGCATGCACAACGAAACCACCAAACATCCAAAGACTCTCCTAGCTATGTCTCTCGGGAAACATGATCGTCCTCTCAGCGTTCTTCGTGTATTTCTTCTTCTTCAAACCGATGCTGTGCGTCCCATACCGGTTCACCGGTACATGGTACCAATTTCAGGCTGTTCTAGCATCCTACTTCAACACCATCGAAACCCCGACGTGCCAACAACACATCTAACCGCGGATGCCCCCTGGGGTGTCGTGAACCCCCTGTCCTACGGCATGACTGTACCAGCCCATACCCGTAGCCTGTACTACCCCACGTCCGTAGCCTCGTCGCTATCCATAAGGCCCCTTCGACCCGCACCTGCCAGGGACCTTCGGGAGGACCCCCGGTTGCCCCACCGGCGGCGCCTCCCCAGGTGCGCAGGCAGGCTGTGTTCACCCAAGTCGGGCACAGCTCCTGAAAAGTGCTCAGCAGCGTTCGTCGTCTGGGTCTGAGACACACCATGCACAGCGCTTCCGCTGTTTGAAGTTGCGTGCGCGGTGTGTTGTGTTAACCCGGGTGTTGCGCCACCCGACGGGCCTGACGACGCTCCAGAAAACAGCGGGATAGCGGTGGGCCGGTCCACGATGAAGCTAGAAAGATGGTAGCTAGCGAAAGCAGCTAAGCCCGCAACAAGCTCCGCGGCGCCCCCAGCGCAGCTTAGCTGGGCGAACAATGCCCGTGCTATTGCGGGCGCGAGCTTCCTAGTCACGTTGTCGCGGAAGGCGCGCAAGTCTTTTATGTTAGGCAGGGTCTTAGGTAGACGCAGCACTAGCATGCGGTACGCCTCCGCGTCGGCAAGGTTGGCCTCTACAACCGTCTCATCCATGTGCCTGTAGTCCCAAGCCTCCGCAATTGCTGCATCGGGAGTGCCCTCCCCCACATAGTCCCAGTCCACAACACAGCCTTCATCTAAAGGTTCTGCGTGAGCTGCTGCTTCCGATGCAGCTGTACACCGTCGTCGCGCCGATGTGCTCCGAGGTTGCCCTATCCATACGGCCGTTCTATGCAAACAAGTAATCTGCCGAGGGCTGTGCCTAAAGGCCCACTTAAGCGCCATTCGTGCGGCAAGTTGCACCGCTTTACTCGAAAACTACAAGGGTGTATTGCTGGAAGGATAGTGATGTCAGCATAGCCCTAAAGCATTATGATGTTTTTAAAGTTTTACTATTCACGATCTACTATTGCGAGCGCAGAACAGGACTTGGGGACGGATTCTTGTTCTTGGGGTGGCCGGCGTATGCTTCGCCCTATACAGCAGTTGCAACATGCAGGAAACAGTAGTACCAAGATTTACGTTAAAAGCTTTCACCAGCGCGTATCCATGGGGTGTTGAACAGCTGCCGTACGAGGATCTGTTGGTCCCAATAAATTGAAGACCGGCAAAGCAGCTGTCAGGCTCATGCGCGGCAGCAACCGTGTTGTTGCGTTCCCAAAGAGGGACCTGCAAAGTCCGCAGCATCAACCAGCAGCGAGCCCGTGGGGAAGCAAACCGCACCTACCAAGGGTGCAGAACCCCGAGGGGGTTCAGGGTGACCATCGCTGCCGGAAGCTCAAGATACAATATACTGAAACTTACAAGGCTTCAGCGAGTGCATAGCGAGTGCAAGTACCAGTACTCGCTCCCGTCTCGCTAACTCCTGCAAAGCAAACACCCAACATGCTTGAATACCGTTCTTGGCAACACAACTACGCATGCTGGCTATCGGTCAAACTTACCCTTACACATACTTTGCTGCCCACAACTAATCTGCAATCAAGCTAACCCCCATTAACTCACAACTTGTCTAACGTTAGCCATCGCTTGACGTGCAACTCGCTAAAAGCTGCTCGGCAGGCATCAAACCGAGTCTAAGGACAGGACATAACCACGCACATGCGATTACCTCTCAGCAACTCAGGCACCTGGGGGTTTGGCAAAGATCACCCTGCTGTAACCACCCAGCAACTGTAAGGAGAGCGGGACCCAACAGCCAACCGGGCATCTTGCAAGGATGCCTGGCAAGGCTGCGCATGCCCAAACCCATCTTCACCGTGGCTCGGGTTGTGGGCACCTTGGTTCCCAGGGCTCCCCTAAAAGCCCCCCATCATGCTCTTGAACGCGCCGCAGAAGGCATAGGGCCTGCAGCGCTGGGCGCCACTGTCACAGTACTCGCCCATGCGGCAATCGCCGAACGACTCGCAGCGAGGGCCGTACTTCTGCATGCGGGTGTGCATGCATGCAACGGGGGGAAGAACACAGCATTAGTGCGAGTGTGTGAGTGCTGGCTTCTATGGAAGCTGGTAGGCTAGGCAAGGGAGCGAGTAAGGTATGGGATGCGGAACAGCAGCAAGCGAGAAAGCCTGGCCGTACTTCGCCATGCATGGTATGGGAGTTGATGGCAGCTACTCTTCTAGTGTAGGGAGGGCGTACGGGATGGTACGACATAAGGGAAGGGGGTCTGGTATGTTAGTATGAGCCGCATGGCTGAAGGGAAAGAGACCCGTGGGTCAGGCTGCATGCCCGGTCGCTGCAAGCGTACATGGGTACCGGTAGTCGACTTGGAGAGCAAAACGACGATTGGATCTGGAAACCCCTCCTTCCTGCTTAGTATGGTCCCCGCTTGGCAGCCGCTGCAAGCTGTGAGGAGGCCTAAGGGGTCCAAGCGGGTGCTGGCAAGCCCTTACTAGGCCGTCCCCGAAACGCCCCTGCCCCGCACCCCAGGCACAAGAGAAGGGTCTCACCAGGCATGTGCGGCCGTTCTTCTTGTAGCTGCGCTCGCAGTAGAAGCCGTCATCACAGTCCTTGTCCTGTTGTGATACGGCGGCACAGCGGGGCGGTGTGCATGATGAGTAGGCCATACCTCGAAAGGTAGGGTCTATCTGGGAGGGAGCCTACTGGAAGGTGGACCCGTGCGACGGAGGCCGCTGTTGAGCAAACACAGAGCCTCAAGGATTAACTTTGGCCTTGACCGCAACTCCTATTCTCCAACTTGTGAACTACAAAGAGCAATGAGCGCGTGACATCCATGCATGGTGCACCCCCATGCATGCGCTTACCTCCATGCACTGAACGCAGCGGCCAGCCTTCTTCTTTTCGGACTCAATAGCACGACGCCTGGCAGGGCAACAGCAGGCCGTAAGGGGCGCACCGGGACGTCATGGGTGAGTGCGGGGACGGGAGTAAAGAGAAGCGCCATCAGAGCCTTCGAGCCTGCCTCTACAGTTTACACACGGCAGCGCTGGACAGCAGGAGGTACTTGCTTGGTCGCTAGGCAGCTTGGAAGTGAGCGCCAGCGTTCGGCAACAGGTGCAACACACGTGGACAATGTCTCCCTTACATCCACCCCCCTTCCTCACCTGCCACCATTGTTGCAGGGCGCCTTCTTCCTCTGCGCCCCACCGCCGTTCATCATCTCGCTCCCAAAGCCGGCACCCCTAGCAGCTCCTCCCGCCACGCCGCTACCCTCCATCATCTCTCCCGCAACGCCGCTGCTCATTGCCTGGGCCATGGCTCCTGCACCCGGCACGCCGCTCTCGGTCATGGCCTCCGCCATCTCCTCCACCACTCCCGGCTGGCTCATAGCTTGGTTCATCTGCTCCACATCAACCTGTGGGTGCACACGGCGCGTACCATGCATGCATGGAGTGGGTGCCGGTGGTACCGTAGCAAGGGGGAGGTAGGGGGCGCCTGTTGCCGATGAGGAGCTCCTCAAGAACAGCATGCACGTACACATCCGGTGCACCACGCAAGGCAGGAATACGTCCCCTGCTTTCACCATGGCATCGTACCGTTATTCATCAATACTCTACTACACACTTTACACGCTATTATACACTACTATATACTCTTACGCATTAGGTATTTCTTACAAGTAAGAAAAACAGGGAGCAGCCCCCCCCTCCCACCTGCTGGCCTGAAGCCATGCCGCCCGACATGCCGGCATCGCGCATAGCCTTGTTCATGGCGGCGCTGGCGCTGCGGTCAACGCTGCTGCGGGCGCGCTGCTGGCCGAAGGCTGCGGAGTTAACCAGGGCCTGACGACGCTTCTGGGTGTTGCCTGTGCGGTGTACAATCGAGGATGGAAGGGATGAATGGATGTTAGGGTTGAAGGCATCAGGTAAGAGACACAGGGGTGAAGGGAACGAGGGGAGCGGGGCGGTGTGTTGGTTACGTGGTGCAGCAGCAGCAGCAGCGGCGTCAGGGAACGTGGAGATGTACATGAGCCCTGGGCGCCATGCGGAGGGGTATACCGGTAGGAGCAGAAGATGATTGTGGTTGTTGCGGTGCGTGACAGCATGTTGGTGGTCCACCCCAAGGCCTCCACATGCATCGGGTTCGCATCCCGAGGTCGCCAAAACACCGCGGAACGCACCTCCATCCTGGTCATCCGCATCATCCTCGACGTCGTCCTCATCGTCCTCATCTACAATCAAGTGCACGCAAGACAGGTTCAGGCGCCTGGAGTGAAAGAGCAGTCTAGCACCGGGGTCTGAATCCTATACCGCAAGTCCTCGAAAGCATCCCCGCCGAGCACTGCGCCCTGCACTCGCAGCTCTCAGCCCATCACGGTACCCCTCCTCCTCCTCCTCCCTTACCATCCTCGTCCTCCACCTCGACTTCCTCGTCCTCCTCACGTGCGTGTTCCTCGTCCTCCTCCTCCTCCTCCTCCTGCCTGTCAGCCCACTGCATCATGCCGCCCATGCCCCAGCCGCCAGAACGCGAGCCGGTGCCGAAGGGCGAGGTGTTGCAGATGGGGTGGCTCTCGGGGCACTCCTTGGAATCATCGCAGCTGCAGGGAGACAGGGAGCAGCGGATTGGGAGCGGAAAGGGAACGGCAAGCAAGGGAGGCTGGTTGGCTGACAGGGTCGATCCGTTAGCAGGAATCCTGAAAGGTCCATGCCCTATGCCCTGCCCTAAGCCCTACGCCTTGTGCGCATAGAGTAAGGCTTCAGAGCAGGTGTACCGCTTCCTGGCTGTCCGCTATACTGCTTCGTTCCCTCTATCTCTCCGAAGCCCGCTGCTCGAAGGCTGTCTGCTGCCCGCGACTCACGTTGTGACGCACACCGAGCCGGCGGGCCACCAGCTGGTCTGGCAGGTGCCCGAGATGCACTCTTGGTCGGCCTTGCAGACCTCGCCATCGTCCTTGAGCCTCAGGCACTCGCCCTTGATGCAGGCTGCAAGAGAGGACAGGACAGAGCAGGCGCGGATGGCAAGGGTGGCAAGGAGGCGGCACGGGATGTGACTCTTGTGACTGGATGGAACAGCGGCCGCAGCCGCAAAGGCTTTGTAGCCATGTGCAAGAGGAGGGGGCAAGTCAAGAGGTGTGTTTGCAGGTGTGCTTACGGCGGAGGACAGCACATTAATAGCGTGCAAGGAGGAATGCGACTGGTAACATGCTCAGCAGTTGCCGGGATGGAGTGCATGCGTACGCATGTAAAAAGACATCAACTAGAAGGAAACGGATCGAAAAGCCGTGAGGGCTTCCGGTACGGCTGCCATAAGTTAAGCGTCGTTCCCTGCCCTTACCCTCAGAGCGGTTGCAATCTCCATCACTCTTGCAGCCATCGCGCTTGGAGATAACCTCGACTAAAATCCGGGAAAGGGAAAACTCGCGTTGGAATGTGGTCATGTTGTGCGGGGTCAAGTTTCAGACCGTAACTTTGGACCGCAACCGCAAGCGGCGACATAGAATAACTAAGGAAGATGAATCGGCCCACCACGAAGGCCTAAAAAATGCCAAATGCATGACACGGAACGGAGTCGCAAGGCAAGCAGGCGGTTGCAGTGAGCGCCCCGCCCCTTACCTTCCTGCACCAGGATGCCGGTGCTGCGGGCAGCAAGCGCTGGGGCGGCCAGGGCCGCTGCCAGCAGCAGCGCTAACAGGGCGCGTATGGGGGCGCGCATGGCTGCGGAAGGAGACCAGAGGTGGGTGATTCGGCAAGAGTGGGTGTAAGCTGAGTGGCGTAGGTAGGCACAAACGGTGGGAAGTACAGGTAGTTGTACCTGCTTGCAACGCCTGTTGTAAGCGAGGAGCGCAATTTGTTACGTAGTTCAGAGTTGCAACGCGAAAGCTTAAGTAAGCCAAAATCGATGACAAGACCGGCCACTAAGCCCAACCGCGACTTTCCGAACCATTCCAAGCCGAAATGTAAGACCGGCAGCGTTTACAGACAAACCAGGAAGGAAACTAAAGCAACAGTCAATGAGCAAGTAGTGACTTACGGATTCGCTATTGGTTCGTCCGTTGCCTAAATGCTCTTTACCATGCCATGTGGCGACGGCAAGCTTCCTTGCCGCGCACGTCCCAAACAAACGCTGACAGTAAGCACAATCACACTGTGCATATCTAAGCGAGCTAGCAATAGCTTACCTGGATGATTCCGCGACAACTTGACGACCGATGACCGAATGCCTTAAGCGACGATTTCTTGAACAAAGTAAAGCGACCAAAGTAAGTTGCTGTAGGCCTGTAATTATTGACTATTACTGTACACGAACATTTCAGCTCCTGAGCATAAAAGGAACTAACCACCGTTCTCGTACAACTTACAAATGGGTTACGATCATGTTGCTCCAAGCAGTCGCATCTTAACGGCAGCTGTGCCCAATTGACAGCAGAACACCTTGCTCAAGTACTTTTAAATGTCCTAGCCTTGATGCAGTCTGGAAGCCCTTGACAGTTCTACCGTCGAAGTACAGCCCGCCTGTACTGGATGCCTAACGCAAGGAAGCGCCATGGCAAGCGCCGACCTTTACTGCAGACATTTCTCCAAGCATAATCGTGTGCCTTGACCCGAAATGGTAGGTACAGTTTTGTTCTGCCCGGAGTTTGCAGCAGAATCCCACTGACCTTGTGAAGAAGCCGCACACATATTCGGAACCAAGGGGTTCGATGCCAAACGGATGGCCCGTTGCCGGTTGAGGGCGGGGGAGTTCGGCAGCTTCCTTTCAACCGCCATACGACCCTCCATGCGGTCAACTTCGTAGGAATCAGGAACGAGCACGAGCCTTTTATGGCCACGATATTGCATAAACAACTTAGGCTGAAAGCCCGTATGCGGACCGTCAATTTGCATCCTATCCCTTTATGCCACACTTAGCGGCCTGTTGGAGAGGGCCGCAACCCCCAAGCTCCATGCAAACGCCCTGATCGGCCTGGATCTCACAACACCCACGAGCATGATTTTCCTTGCCTTGGCAAGTCCTTCCGAGTACACCTTTCGTAACTACGGTAGTCCAGGATAACCTCGACGTATCAAGGCCCAACTCTGCGGTTTGGGTACTGACAGCTAACGCACACGAACCCGGTAGCGGTTGGCTGTGGCAAAGCCCTTATGAAGGGGCCATTGCTGCTAGTCCTATCCAACATGGGCCTTTCAGAACCCCACATTCCAAACGCATTAAACCCCACATCCGCAGCCGCTGTCAGCTCCCTAGCACACAGCTAAGTAACGCACACACCGCCACAGAATCCAACCATGCTGCAGTTTAGCAAGGATCAACAACTAATTGTAGACGCCAGCAACGAGCCGTGACAACGCTTCCATTCCGCTCAAGCTCCCGTAGACTTGTAGGTGGTGTCGTTGACAGTGCTGTACAGCACCCCCTCCGCCGCCAAGTACTCGCAAGCCTGCAAGCAACACGCATGGCACACACATACCATAAAGACCCTCAGGGTTAGACGCCAATATGCAACCGGCAGTGCTGCCCATGAATGTCTCCAGCAATAGCAAATCAACACGGACGCGGCTGGAGGACGGACGATGCCATATCTGCGCCATCCCTACGGCCTCATGTGTGCAATACGGCAAGCAGTCAGTCCTCAACCACCGCAGGAGGGGGGGGGCGCACCTGCATGACTTGCTGCATGGTGTAGCCGCGCCCCATGCCGCGTAGCTCGTTGAAGGCCTGCTCCACGCTGAGGCCGCTGGGAGCCTGCTGCGCGTGAGGCAGGTTGTACACGTGCTTCACGTCCTCGTTGATGCCGCCGCCTGATGGGGGATGGATCCCGCACACAGCAGCCATGTTAAGTGCAGGGATGCAGGTGGGGGTGGGCAAGAAGGGATAAGCCGATAAGGGATATGTAGCGGAGCATGGAGGGCAGTCCTAGTCGGCTCCAGGAACAGCGCAACCAAGGCGCACAGTGCCCTAAAACGACCCCCACACTTTCTCTACGCTACATCATGGATGCCACCTTACCCGCTGGCGCCGACGCCGCGCTGCCGTACATCCCGCCCTGCTGCACGCCGCCGTACGCGCCTGTACAAACAGGAGGAGCCACCTCGTGTCATGTCTCCTCCATCACAGCGTAGCGTGCAAAGCACTGCTTGCAGGTGGGTCTACCGCATTGCCAGTACAAGGCCGTTGCCATTGCCAACCCACCTGGTGCCGCGCCATAGGCCCCGGGGGCCCCCGGCGTCCTGCCTCCCGCCGGGCCCCCAGCGCCCTGCTGCTGGCCGGTGGGGGGCGCCCCCTTGGTGAGGTGCAGGTGCTGCATGATGGTCTGCAAGAAGTGGTAGGTGACCTGCGAGGGAGCACCGACAACACAGGTATGGTGTGCGCAAAGGTGTAAGGCATAGATGAAGTTGAGGAGTCGCCTGGAAAGGCACAAGGCAGCGGCGACTTTGTGAGGCGGTCGAGGGTGGAATTACCAGGACCATTAGCTGCTGAGGGAAACATGACCAAAGGCGTACCTCGTTGTGGTCTGTGACGGGCTTAACCGCGAACGCGGTGATGCTGCGCTTCCGCTCAAATGACTTTATGTTGCCGTATACTCGCACGTACTTCCCGGCCTGCCAGTCGATCCGCTTCTGTGCCTGCGCACCGCACAAACGCATGGGAGCAGCAACAATTTGGACTCATTATTTTATGAGTTAACGTGGTCAGTACTTTGTGTTGTACAGCACCATATGATCTTTCCGGCAGGCCTGTACGTCCGATTACGATACTCAAGTTCTTACCGACCCAACCGACTCACGTGCGCATCCGCGTCGTCGATCCAGCTGCACACCTCCATGGCGGAGGTCCCGTCGTGCACCTGCAGGATGACGCGTGTGGCCTGCTCCTGGTACGAGGTGACGCGACCGACAATGGTCACCTGCGGGCGCATGCAGCGGAAAGCAAGGCAGCAGCGGAGGAAGCTTGATGGACACATGCTTATCATTCTGTGCACTCTATCATTTGAGGGGTATGCCTTGAAGCTGCAGCCTCGGAGCCTCATTGCCACAGACTCGAAAAGCCCACAGGTAACAGGGAACACATGGACGGCCTACCGTGGAAATCTCATGGCCGTCAGCCATGTGTCGCTCGTCGTCCCCATTTGCGGTCTCCTGTAGGGAAAGGGGTTTGGGGGTTGGCCACTTCAGGCATCAACTACAAGCTTCAAACCAACGGTAGTTAACACGATAGCAGCTGAACCGTGCGAAGATCAGAGCAAGCAGTGGGGCCGCGGGGCGCAGTGGCTGATACACCGTTTCATGACGCACCTTCAGCAGTTGCCTAATCGTGAAGGCCCGCAGGGAGCTGTGCTGATTCCGACCCTGCAAACGTTCACAACGTAAGCACCAGCATGCGCTACATCCGAAGTTCGTTGCCTCTGATATGCACAGCAGGGCGGGTAAGCACATTTCGAATGTGGAATGGCTGGTACCAACCTTCTGCTGGCCGCCACCGCCTCCACCATACTGGTTATCCTGGCCTGGCGCCGGGCTGAACGTCGCAAAAAGCGTTCCATGGTAAGGGGAAGCTTGCGAAAAGAACTTCCCGCCATCCTACGTCCGCGCACCTTGGCATAAAACCGCCGCCTCCAAACTGGCTAGCGCCTGCGTCTCCATAGTTTCCGTAGTTCATCGTTCCGAAGAATTGAACAAACTACAAAGGCTTGCACCAATCTTGGTTCAAACACTCCCAACGCTAGACTACGGCTCCGTGTCTACACTTCAACTTATGGCATAGAGGCAGAAGTGATTGCACTTAACTATTGCCGATCTATTTGCCTTGAGGCGTTGGAGGGGCACAGCATGAAATGCTGGGGCACAGCACGGAGTTTCGGAGCCAAAGAACGGAGAACCCTAGACAGGTGAGATTAAACGAGGCAAGAACCAACGGGCTGGCATTTTACAAAGGCGTAGACCGTGTTACTCATACTACCAACAGTCCTTTGAAATTCACAATTTTTCCGATTCCTCACGAACGTTTCTATGTTAGAAGGGCAGAGAGTGTAACTGCAAGCTGTGTGCATACCCTACAGTGCGACAATTTCAGGGGTTATATGTTCTCTTACAATAGGCGATGCAACCGTTATTCCTCAACGATTCTTCCACGGACAATTGAAGCAAGGCTATCGCCGTCTGGCATCTAAATAAATCCCGAGATGCAGAGCAGGAGAAACATGAATATTATCCACGCGCATGTAGGCCCAGGGCGGGATAGGTGTTCATCGTGTTGACGCCCCACATCGACACGCTAGATGGAGTGCACGATCCCATTTCGATGGTCAATGCACTAGCTATATTGCAGCTCCATTCAGCAAAAGTCGCAGCAAGGATGGGCAGCAATGGCCGTGGGCACAAGGTGAGCCCATGGCCATTGCTCCATCCATACAGCTAAAAGAAGTGTGCTCTCCACCACATGCAATGGCTCAGACACGGTTCAACCGATCAGTGTCCGAGAGGAAAGTTCTATAGCGAAGTCGTATGGTATGATGCGGGATGGCGTTGCAGCCTACTGATGACGAAAGACACGTTGCACGAGAAGTACCCCGCTATGCTGAGCAGTGTGCCAGACTTTCCATTTCCCTTGGAAGACATTAGGGCATAGGGGCACTCGTCCAAATCCGAGGGCGGCTTTCCAAAGCCGCTTCCAACGCAAAACCTCCCCAAGCGGGAAGCCAAAGGTAGCAAGGACAACACTACTACAATAGGCTAACACGCCTTCGCTGCAATTGGTTAACACACTTGTTCCGCCTGGTGTTTCGCTTGACACAAGTGTTTGCCCATTATGAACCAATCCTTAACTATTGCAGCTGTCTAGCAGCTGACACTTTCACAACATGGAGCTGAAAGGACCCCCATAAGAAGGGATCGGAGGCAGATTGCAGAGGCGATGTATATCAGTTGGTAGGGGTGCCCAGCCCCATACAACACCATATGCGGTAAGGGTCATGCAGGGTTCTGGTTATAGTAACCTGTTCACAATTGCCCAGTAGAGCGTGCGCGTTGGGCATTGCAAGCTGGTATAATTTGTGCTAGCCTTCGAGGGTTTGCTGGTGCTGGAGTTGAGGATGGAGGGAGGGCTGCTGACGTGTGCACAGTCGTTGCTTTCAGGTTGCCTTCGCAATGTCGCGCCGACATCGAAGGCTATGACAGCAGAGAACACCCGCTATTGGACTGGAGATGAAGAGCTGCATGGCCGATATATGCCGCGCGCTCGATGCACAAGACTTCGTTTGCCGGGCATGTCAGCTTCGCATGACTTCTGTAGTGCCGACTGACAAGCATCAAGTCCCTTGGACGCTGTACGTGACAGCTTTCGTGATCACCTCCATGCAGCCTTGGTGCTTGTTCATGCTTCATATGCTTTTACGCAACATTATAGCTGCTTAGTGCTTGCAGAGTTGCATATAAGAAACCGGCTATTACATCGAGCACAGAATGCAGACCCATGGGTCGCACTGAAGCTTTTTCTCGGTTTGAACGCCCAAAGCTCGTCCCTTGGCTGGTCAAATAGTTTCCTATCAATCAAGTTAACTTACCTGCAGCACTAAGCGTGTGTAGAGCTAGCGAAAGGCGTTTAGGCCTTCGCACTAATATAAAAGCAGCCGTTCTCTTGTTCGAGTCGACAACCTTGTTGCGCTTGTTCTGTGTGGACCCCACAAGCCTGACTACACACCGTAAAGGGCATTTCTGTCGTAAGCACAGGTAGGCAACGGCCATTTACCTGTGGGTAGCGTTTACTTTCGACTCTGTCCTGGCACGTGACCTTACGCGAGGCCAGGAGCACGCCGCCACATGCCTGCTAGGGCTGTTAGGCTCGCCATGTACAGCTGGAATTGAATAGAGTCGGCTTTCCGCTATTGACAGATTTGGGTCGGGAGCGGCCAAGGCATTTCATAAGACAGCCACTAGGAAGGAAAATCTTTGGAGATTTCGTGAGATCAGTACTGTACCTGCGTACCGGCTTTCTCCTTTTGGCTGCTGCCCTTGTCTATTTGCCCTATTTTCCCTACAACAAAACATTTCCTGTAACCTAGTAGTTACCAGTTCGACCAGGTGCTCCTTCCTGTCGGTCTGCAGTTCTTGTGACGGCGCACGCCTCTTCCTGCCTGTGTACCCTTCCACAACACGTCTCAGGTCAAAAGCTGCTCTTGCAACGAGAAGGCCACAGACCGGCTCTCTTCCTCGCCATAATCAAAACGTATCCTGCGCAGCGGGTGCTTTGCGCCTGGTGAGCTCGGCTGTTTACTTCCGGCGGCGCTTCCGTGTGTTATTCCTGCTCTTTTCGACAACAGTCAAGGCAGCAATCAAGGCTAGCGAAGGAAAATGGATGACCAGCAGCAGCCTCTCCCAGCCGCAGAAGTGCCGCAACAACTGAGCGGCGCGAGACCACCAACACCACAGCTCAAATCTGCAGGAAGCGCCGAGGCAGCGACATCAACGGTCATCGCAACTGCCATACCTGCGCCCCGAAACAGCCCAGGAGAGGTAGGCTATGGCTCAGGAAGCCAGACTCACCCAGCAGGTGCTGCGAACTTTGTTCCTGAGCCGCTAACTTCGGCAGGCGAGATCTGGGCGGGGGGTCGCCGTGCTTCATCGTTTGCGCAGTCGCTCAGCCCACAGCAGCTGACGCAGCAAATGCAGCAGCGGCAGCAGCAGCGCTCGGCGGTGGCACAGTCACCTTCGCAGCAACACCATCAGCAACACCATCAGCAGCAGTACCACCGCACACATCCAAACCACTCGAGTGGCGGCGTGTCGTACCAGAGGTACGCGCAGCAGCCGCCCCCGCAATCGCCGTCACAGCTGGGCTACCGGGCTAGGGACGGCAGCGGCAGCGCCAGCGGTGGCAGTTGCATGACCGGCGGCGGCGGCGGCACGCCCGGCCGCTTAGGCAGCCGGATGTCTGACGTCGAGAGGGCTGCCGCCGCCGCCGCGGCGGCGCTAGTCGAGTTTGAAGCCGTTAACGGCGCGGCTCGGAACGGCGGCGGCGGCGGTGGCGGGACCGGCGGTCCCGTTCCCAGGACGTCGAGTGGCGCCTTGGGAGGCCCCTCTGGCCCTCACGGTGCCGACAGCCATTATCCGTACCCGCAGCAGCAGCAGCAGCAGCATCCGTACACCTCGGCTTCGGCGGGCGCGGCGTACGGACCTCCGCCGTCGACTCCGGGCGACGGCAGCGGCGGCGTCGCGACAGACATGCAGCAGCAGCAGCGATCTGCCTTCCCGCCGCCACACCAGCAACAACAACAGCCGCCGCAGCAGCAATCCTTCGGTACGATTGTCACGGTGGCCGTCGGCGACGCCGGCGATGGTGGCGGCCCTTCGTCGTGCCACCACCAGCAGCAGCATCAACAGCAGCATCACCACCAGCATCCACACCACCACCACCACCACCGACATTCCAACCCGCCGCCTCCGCCGCCTCCGCCGCCGCCGCAGCAGCAGCAGCACCCCCTCCAGCATTCGCCACTCCAGCGCCAGCACCCGCAGCAGCAGCCGCAGATGCTGCCCATGCCGCACTCACCCTCAACCCACAACCCACATCAGCAGCACCCCCACACCCGCACGCACACACACCACGCCCCCCACCAACCGCAGCACCCCCAGCACCCCCAACATCAGCCGCCACCGTTCCACCTGGAGCCCACATCGCCCGGCCAGCAGCAGCAGCAGCAGCTGCAGCAGCAGCTGCTGCTGCCCCCTCAGCGCAGCCCCCACGTACCGCCCATGCTGATGCTCAACAACAACAGCGGGGCAGCCAGCAACGGCGGCGGCGGCGGCGGCGGTGGTCTGGGGGGCATGCAGCCGCTGCCGCAGTCGCCGTTGTCGCCGCCACCGCCGCTGCCGCTGCTGCCTTCCATGGCAGCGGCGGCGAAGCAGCCGCAGCAGCCACCGCCCGTACCACCCGAGGTGCACCAGGTAGGGCCCCACTGGATGGAGGTAGGGACACCACCGCGCCGCTACGAGCTACGGGTAGTACGTGCATCCTGCACAGATGTGATGAACTGCTGTCTGAGCCCTGCTTGCCCCTCTCATCATGCAACCCTAACCCGCACCTTCCCCCGCTAGCCTGCCTCCTGCCCCGCCTCCCGCCACACCTCGTGCGCTCCTGCCTCCCCCGCCTCCACACAGGAGATGTGCGAGCGCTTCATGCGCGGGCTAGCCGCGCTGATGGGCCGCGCCGCCCGCCGCGCCCCCACGCTGACGGTGGGCGGCATGACGCTGGCTCTGGACCTCAAGACGCGGCGGGGGCCCATCGGCACCAGCTCAAAGTGGGTAGCGGGCATGTGTTGTGTGGGCGCCACGGTGGTGGTGTTGGGCGTGAAGAAGGGGTGTGTGGGAGGGATGAGGGAGGTGGGAGACGGGCAAAGCCAGAGGAGGCTACACGTACCTGCACAGTGCAGTAGGTGCGAGGTGGGGTGGGGATAGGTGGGTTAGGACTTAGGAGGGGTGCTGGGTAGTACACGAAATGATGTGGGGTGTCAGGCGAGGGAGGAGGGAGGGCCGAGGGGCGGAGTGGTGGGGTGGCGGAGGGTTCTGCATGTGGGCTCTGCCTCACATCCCAAGCTCCATTCAGGGGGTTGCTGCCGGCACGCTTCTGGCCTGTGTGGTTGGGGACCTGCGAACCACCGCCGGGCCACGTGAATCGCGGCATTGCATGACCCACATTCCCATCCCTCAACCTCTCTAACCTCACTAACCCCACCCTAGCCCTGCTTCCGCTCCCACCCCCGCCTCCGCCTCGGCCCCTGCCTCCAATCGCGCCTCCGACTCCCGCGCCGGCGCTGACGTTGCTGCCGCCGGTGGTACGGCACTCTCCGCCACCGCCGCCGCTGGTACGACGGGTGCCGCCGCCTCCGCCGCCTCCGCCGCCAGGTACCGGGGCGTGACGCGGCACCGGCGCACCAAGCGGTGGGAGGCACACATCTGGGAGGAGCGGCGGCAGGTGTACCTGGGCGGGTTCGAGGTGAGGTGGGGGCGGAGGAGGAGGTGGAGGAGGTTGGGGAGGGGTGCCCGGGCTAGAGGGTGCCTGGGCTGGGTGCGTGGAGGTCTAGGCAGGGGGAAGGTGGTATGAGGGTCGTCATCGGGGGTCTGGCTGCTGGGGGTGTTGAGGAGGACCCTCAGCCCTCGAACCTCCTGCACACCTGCTGTGCCCAGGCCTCCCTCAGTACACCCATACCATATATCCCACCCGCCCCTATCCCTGTCCGCGCCCCCCTCTCACCACCACCACCACCACCACCACCAGATCGAGGAGCATGCCGCCAAGGCGCACGACGTGATGGCCATTCGCTGCCGCGGTACGGACACGGTCCTCAACTACGTCGCCGAGACCTACACGGAGCTGCTGCCGCTGCTGCTGCCGCACAACGGGCGCAGGCCGCTGCACCGGGTGGGTGGTTGGGTGGAAGGGGGGGCCAATGTGGGGGCAGTCGGCGCCCGACTGACCCACGGGTCGGTTTTATTGGGACGGCTTGGGTCAATGGCTGCTGCGGCATCGGGCTATCTGTGTGTGGGATGCTCGATGGGATGCAGGTTGGGTTTGTGGTCGGGTAGGTTGTAAGCGACCCATGGGTCTGCCGGGCCGGAGGTGCGGAGGATGCGGCTCCACAAGGTCTTGTGTGGGTCCATATGGGTGTATGTACCGTAATATACCTGGATGCACCATGGGTCAGTGGAGACCACAAGCGTGATTAATGGGGTCAACATCGTCCTAGCTGTACGCCTGTACGCTGCCATGCTTTGGACACTGCTCGTCTTGTCTTTTGACATCTCTCATTCCTTCTTTCACAGAACGAGGTCGTCCGGCTGCTCCGGAGCCACGGCAAGGAGGCCACTCGGCAGACCCACGCGGCCGGGCGACCCACGGGTCGGCAGCTGCTCGCCGAGGCGCCGCCCGAGCCGCCAGTCACCATTTTCGGCGACGACGAGTGCGACCTGTACGGCATGATGCCGGGATCCGCCAAGCCGGGCAGTGGCGGCGGCAGCATGGGAGGCAGCGTGGGTACGATAGGTAAGGCGTTGGGAAGCCTGGAGAATTCGACCGGTTGCGCAAGAGAAGACAAAACTTGCTGCGTGCGTGTACTAGCCAAGGTTCGCCTTATGCCAATGTTGGAAATAAGAATAGGTCTCGTCCGCTTGCCCACTTGCTTCCGACACAACCTCAGGGCCTGGGGGCGTCACGCCGCACTCGCCACCAGGTGCGGTCGTCAGCCCAGAAGGGTGACATCTGACATGCATCCCGTTTGTCGAACCACCGCTTGGGTTGACTAAAGGCACGAGGCCCGGGTTGCTGCAAACTTACTATTGAACAGTCGCCAACAACGCGTTGCATGTTTTTCTTTCCGCATCCTCATTCGTTCTTAGGGTGGATGAGCCCCGCGGGTACGGGGCCTTCCGGGGTGTCGCTCTTCAGTCCTGCACCCTGGCCTCCCCACGGCGCCGAGTCGTTGCCGCCGCCGCTGCCGCCGCCGCCGCACTACCAACCTGGCGGCGGCGGCGGCGGAGTCTCCGGTACGGCAGATGTACGAGCAACGAGCCCTGGTACGGTGATGCTGGAATCGCTGACGGCCCCGGGCGGCGGCGGCGGCGGCGGCTACTCATTCACGGGGTTGGAAGGGCCTGGCGGTGGTGGCGGCGGCGGCGGTAGCGGCTTGTGGGGTGGTGGTGGTGGCGGAGCGCTGTTGACTTACTTCGACTCCATGGATGGCGTGGCACCGGAGGTACGTCAATGTTTTGTGCCATAGGTGAGGGGCTGGAGCCGAGCCGAGGGGCACATGGGCCTTTGCTGAGCAGTCCAGTGGAAATGCCATCTGTTGACTTGCCTTATGAACTTTTTAATGTGTTATTGTGGACACAATTGCCTTGCAGGATGCGGACCTTCTAGATCTGCAGTACAAGCAAACCCTTCGCGACATGCTTCGGTTGCAACAGCCGTTACCAACCGGCGGCTTTGGAAACAATGGCGGTGGCGGCGGCGGTATCGAGATGGACGACGGCGGCTCGCAGCCCTTCATTGGCGGCAACGCCGGCGCTGACGACTTCTTGCCCCATGATAGCAGCATGGCCGGCGGCGGCGGCGGATCTCCGCACTCGTACAACATGTACGATCCCCTGCCGTACGGCTATGAGGGGCGAATGTACGGCGGTATTGCACCTTCGCCGTCGACGAGCTACCGTTCTGACCGAATGATGGGTGGGCCGCCACCGCTGGGTCCGTTAGGGCCGACGGCGGCGGTGGCGGCTGCGAATGCAGGCGGCGGCGACACTGGCGATGCGGCGGCGGAGCGAGGTGGTCGGCGAGGACAGTGTGAGCCGCGGGGGCTCATGCAAGCGGGGGTTGAGTTGCGGGTGTGTGTGCAGGGGACACTGGGAGCGATAGCTCGGACTGGGTTGTCAGGGGGTCCGGAACGCACTGAGGCTAGCTGTGAAGCGCCGCTTGCTCACAGTAACATGCGTAACCTTGATCCTCCGCCCTACCTGTGCACTGAAACCCCGTCTTACCTACCCCGCGTGCTCTGTAGGGAGTGTGGACGGCAATGGAAGCAGCGGCCACGGACCCATGGGACTGCTTGGCGGCGCCGGCAGCCAACGGGGCCCTATGAGGAGCGGGCTGACGTCATTTCCTTCCGCGCCGCTGCCTCCCGCGAGATCCGCCAGCGGAAGCCTTACGTCGTACATCACAACAGTACCGCCGCCGCCTCAGCAGCAGCAGCAGCAGCAGCAGCACCCTGCAAACTTCCATGCGCCGCTCGCAAGCCCGAACCTCACTCGTACCCCGCAATCGCGCTCCAATTGCCAGCCGACGTCAGCAGCAGCGGGCAACGGAAGTGGCCCAACCTGCAACCTGGATGCGACTGAGGACATTCGGGCTGGAGGCGGCGGCGGCGGCGGCGGCGGTTTCAAGCTGGCTGCCTTGGTACGTGAGGGGGATCACAGGGCCCAGAACAGTTCGCATGAGCAGCTGTACTACCATCCGAGGTCCAACTCATTCGTACAAAGCACGGCAATGGCTACGGCAGCGCCGTCGCCACGTATCCTGCACAGCTGCCATTCCGCTCCTGCTGCACAGCTGGGTCTGGACGCTGCCTCAGCTGCGGCTGCTGACGCAACGGACGGAGGCGGCGGCGGGCTTAGGCGAGCCAGCGTCACCGGGGAGATGATAACCGGACATCCATCGCTGGATGGTTCGGACAGCCGGGATGGAGGTGATGGCACCGTAGACGCACGCGGCTTAAGCCCCATGGATGCCATCATGAGGCGAGGCGAGGTATGCCGCAGCGAGGGCGGTGCGGCGGTTGAACCCTGGCACTCGCGACCCATGGGTCGTCCGAATGCGGACCCGTTCGCGGCGGCCCTGCCACCGCCCTGGCGTTCCCTCAGCGATGTAGGGCCTCAGCAAGCAGCAGCGCTGGCGGCAATGGCTGCCACTATTAGCGACTTCGGCGACGACGATGGCGTGGCAGGTCGTGTGCCTTCACAAGAAGAGCTCCTATCTCGCCTGACAGTCAACAGCATGACAGGCGCAACCGGCGGCGGCGGCGGCGGCAATGCAGGCGTGAACGATGGCTGGGCGGGACTTCCCAGCTCGTCATACGCGGCTGCAAGCGGCGCCGGCGGTGGCGGCAACAGTGGCGGCGTCCTGAACTTGGCCAACCTTCAAGCAAGTATGGCGCTAGCTGGCGGCGGCGGCGCCGCCGCTGCTGTTGGCGCTGCGGCAGGCTTCATGGGCTCACTCGACGCCGCGACGCTGCCTATGCCGTCGGCAGAGAACGTGGCGGCGGCGGAGGCCTGGTTGGCTCAGCAGGAGGCGTTGGAGCAGGAGCGTCAGGGCGCGACGGAGGCGATGCCGTACGACGATGACGGCGGCGGCGGCGGTGGACCCGGTAGACCGGCCGCAGGGCCTTCCGCCCCATCACAACCACTGCAGCTGCAACAATTACAAGATCTTCCGGCTGGTGACAGGACATCAGACTGTAAGCACGCGAATCCGCCGCAACAGCAACAGCAGCAGCAGCAACAGCAGCAGCATGCGCCTACGCCACCGCCTGCAGCAGCGGGCCCAGCTTCCTTCGTCCTCCGGGCGGAGGCTCGATTGTACCAAGGCACGGTGACTCACATGCAGCAGCAGGAGGCGGGAGGCCCTGGCGGCGACGGCGGCAGCGGCGACATGATGTTCGAGCCCAGCACCCAACAGCAGCAGCAGCAATTGTCCAATGCACATGCAGCATGTACGGCAACTAAAGCGTCGCCGCCGCCGTTGCTGGCCCTTGGACCGCTGCGCGGGGGCACTTGGAGGTTTGGGTCCTGCGGGAGTGTCAGCAGCGGCGGCGGCGGCGGCGGCGGTGGGGTTGGCGGCGCCAGCGGCAGCGCCAGCGGCGATGACGTAGCACAGCCGTCGATGGCGGCGCCGTCGCTCTCCACCTCGCCTCCGCTACCAGAGCCGTCGGGGCTGCGAGGGCAGCAGTCGACGCCTCCGCTGCTGACTGCGGTAGCTGGCCGGCCTCCGGCATCAGTAGCGGCAGCTTCGTTCACGCTGGGTACGGCAGGGTCTTCGAGGGTTCGTTCAAGAGAAGGCAACATGATTTGTGAGACGCCGAAGGGCGGGGGCGGCGACTACGGCGGAGCTGCATCCGTCGGTTCCTTGTACGGAGCTGTCGGCGAGGCTGAGTTGTCAAGCCCCAGGACTGAAATGAGCAAAACAATGGCATGGGGTATGACACTAATACGGGCTTACCACTCGACAACCCGATGCGAAGGTTGAGGAGTGGCCGGTGCTGGCATGAGCACCAGGGATTAGTCGGCTGCCTGAGAATGAGGACTTATGCCGACGCGGAATGTGGCCAGATGACACTCCGCACCAGGTTGTGGTAGCCAAAGGCGCCGCCCGGTAACCCCTATAAACGCTGGCGATTCCATAAGCGATACGACGCGCCGCGACGTCGCAGAGGCCCGGCTAGGCAGGCGGCTGTGACCATGCTTTCCCGAATGCCGGCGCTGAAACGGCTACTAGATAGCAGGCTGGTGTACTAACTAGGTGCTACACGATAGGGCTGGCCAAGCCGGCTATTGCGGTGCAGCGGTGATGGCGCTATGCATAACGATACTCAATGCTCAGTACATGCTTAATAGGCTTTGTGGAACTCTGCGGCGATTACATGGTTGTAATCCCACCATGCGGTAAAGCATCATGGAGGCCACGAAAAGCGCCGACCAGGCGCAATCCGAAGGCAAAGACTGCGGCACAAGATCTGTCGCTCCAGGGAAGCAACAACGAACAGATACACGAACGCGGCAACTCAACCACTGGTATCACTCAACCGCTGGTATAAAAAGAAACATAAAGATAACTGCAAGTGCCTACGAGTTGGACATGCTTGGGCGATGCAAGCAACCAACCGACCTGCTCTGAAACCACGGACCATGATTTCGCATACGCATGGTTAGGACACGACAGCTGTCAAGCCCCAGGACTGAAATGAGCAAAACAATGGCATGGGGTATGACACTCCCCCCCACGCCCGAGGGAAGAAGTCACAAGGGCGGAACACAAAAAAGGAGTACCCCAGATCACACTGATGACCGGCAAGGTCAAACAGGCAACGGCATGAGAGTACGGTCAACGGAACATTAACGTAGGTACGAGCAAGCAATACGCTATCCGCTAGTACGGCAGAAACTGAGCACGCACCGACCCGTGGGCCAGCAGGCAAGCACTAGCCATGGCAACACCAATCCGGCAAGGGAAAGGCACGCGGCTACAAACCAAGAACACAGACCAGCTGATGCACAACTAAGCAGACATGGCAAGATGCTCTGTCCTAAGTGCAGATCCCCTCATCACCACATCCTAGACTGTAACTGCAAACTGACTTCTCCTCGCGCCAGTCAGGAGAAGCAAGCACGCTGACCAACGTCAATCCTATCCTGAACAAACATGACGGCCACGCGGCGCGGCGTGCCTTTTCCGACCTCAAGCGACCTACAACCAATCTACCCTGAACGACTCAAGACCACGCGGCTTGGCATGGCTTTCAGCATACACTAGTCACAAAGAAGCCCCTACAGGCAAGCATACAAGCACCATGAACAGGTCACTGCTGCGGCAAGGCAGTCTGTGAGCAGCTGTATGGCATGAACATTCACCGTCGGTGACGGCCCAGCAAGGCTTAATGTACAAGGCAGCAGCCCTCCTGTCCTACATGTAAGCGCAGTACGCCCCCCCAGACGGAGAGCATGAACTGAGGTATGTACGCAACCCCTCTCGCACGACACTATAACCAGCACACAGTCCGCAGCTAGTACCCCAAAGCGCCAGTACCAACATCCTAACGACTGCATCTACGACAAACCAGGGTTCAGAAGGCCTCGGAGGTCGTGGTGTCTCAATCGCCAAGCAGCTCCATCGACAGAACCGTAATGCCCAGGCAGGCCACCGCCACAAGAGCAGCACCCGCAATGCTGCGCCAAAGTGCAACGGTGTGACCGGCTGGTGGGTAAAACCGTGGTGCACTCGACGACCGTACAGCATAGAGGTCGTGGCTATGGCGGCTTGCGGGTTGGCCAGGACCCTTGGGTGCTGCAGGACTGAACGCTGCCGGTTGTAGAAGATGTAGAATCAGGCAATGATCAACGACGGGCTGGGCTTCGAACGAAGCTGGCTGTGCGGACGGGCTGATTGGAACTCGGATTGGGACAAGGAAGGGGACTGCAGAGGAGAAGGCAGCGCTGGGACACCAAGAGATGCCAAGAAGCCAGGACGCCCCCAACCTGCCGGGCTGCCTAATCGGCTGCGCTGTATGCAGACGCGACCAGGCATGTAGACGCGTCAACTCAGCAATAAAGCACATGGCGCCCAGGAAGAGCAGGGCTGCCAAGCGCCCCCCCCAGATAGCCGCCATGAAGCTGGAACAAGTGAAACAGTCAACACAGTCGGCGAAGGACCATATTGCAGCTCCAACTGAAGTAAACCCAATCAATGCACCCATGGCAGGCAAGCCGAAGCGTCCCGACAAAGCTTGTCGCTGACGATGTCGCTCGCCATCCCAGCAAGAAGCCGCACAGGACGAGAGCGGGGCTTTTCGTGGCAATACGGGCTTACCACTCGACAACCCGATGCGAAGGTTGAGGAGTGGCCGGTGCTGGCATGAGCACCAGGGATTAGTCGGCTGCCTGAGAATGAGGACTTATGCCGACGCGGAATGTGGCCAGATGACACTCCGCACCAGGTTGTGGTAGCCAAAGGCGCCGCCCGGTAACCCCTATAAACGCTGGCGATTCCATAAGCGATACGACGCGCCGCGACGTCGCAGAGGCCCGGCTAGGCAGGCGGCTGTGACCATGCTTTCCCGAATGCCGGCGCTGAAACGGCTACTAGATAGCAGGCTGGTGTACTAACTAGGTGCTACACGATAGGGCTGGCCAAGCCGGCTATTGCGGTGCAGCGGTGATGGCGCTATGCATAACGATACTCAATGCTCAGTACATGCTTAATAGGCTTTGTGGAACTCTGCGGCGATTACATGGTTGTAATCCCACCATGCGGTAAAGCATCATGGAGGCCACGAAAAGCGCCGACCAGGCGCAATCCGAAGGCAAAGACTGCGGCACAAGATCTGTCGCTCCAGGGAAGCAACAACGAACAGATACACGAACGCGGCAACTCAACCACTGGTATCACTCAACCGCTGGTATAAAAAGAAACATAAAGATAACTGCAAGTGCCTACGAGTTGGACATGCTTGGGCGATGCAAGCAACCAACCGACCTGCTCTGAAACCACGGACCATGATTTCGCATACGCATGGTTAGGACACGACAGAGTCACCCACGGCAGGCGGCAATTGCGCCGCCGCCGACGCCGACGCCGCTAGGGACGGCAACGATGGCGACGCTGACGGCGCCGCTGACGCTCCCCGTCGGAAGCGACAGGCTCTGGACTTGACGCCGCTTCCGCCGTTGCCGCCGCTCGGCTCGACGTTGGTGACGGCGGCAGCCCAGCCTCCGTTGAACTATCCGTCGCCGCCGCTGCAGCCACTGCTGGCGCCGCCATCGCACGAGGTGAAGGAAGCTCGTACACCCTCCGACGGCAGCTCACACAGTACGGTGCCGTTGGGGAACGCCGCATCCGCTGTTGTCGTACCTTCCATCACAACCGATATCACATCTGCCGTACAAGAGAGAATGCCGTATGTCGCAAGGAGAGGGTCGTGTGGTGGTCTGGCGATGGGGACAGTGACGACGCAGGCCGCATCGGGTGCGCAACCTTAGTTCTGGTGCCGTAATTCTTCCGGATGTACGGGCGGGGCACACTTGCGCCGCAGCGCTGGCAGATCTGTTTCGGCTGCGACCGCAACCTACCGTTGAATACGGCCTTGTTGACGTTGTGAAGTTGACTTTTTGTTGCACGGTAAGAGGTATGGTCAGTTGTTGTTTTTCCGCCATGCCAGCACGTTGCCAGAGTCGGTGAGGGGGGGAGGCCTGTGCGGACGCCTGTAGTGCCGGGGCGCCTAAGCGAGCATGGCTTTGCCGCTTTGCGAGCACGTTCGGATGGGGTGTTATACGGATTGAAGGGTGACGCCCAGCAGCTGGAGGGCCGAGGTGGTGGTTGGCGGCAGCCGACGGTGTAGAAAAGTGCGGTTGGTGGAAGGGTGCCGCTAGGAGAAGAAAGCGAAGTAGGTTCGGGTTGAGGGCTGAAGGGGCAGGGGGTGGGAGTGGGGCTCTGTGGCTGGACGGGGGGGATGGTCTCGGGCCCCTGCAGCAGAGGCTTGGATGACTGCTGACGGTGCTGGGACACAGCGTGTCTCCGTATGCTGTGTCGGTGCATGCTTCTGCTCGGCGCCTTCCTAACGTGCGTCGTTGTGGCTTTGAGGACCTTTTTGACCCGTCGACTAGGTTTTAGGTTGCTCCCTGCTGTTAAAAGGTGAAGAGTGTTGAACCCGTGTGCCATCACCTGAGAAGCGTACCGGTAATGCGGAACTACTGTACTACAACAGCAGCAGTAGCCTGCATGCGCCCCGCAGTGCCTGCTGCGAGCACGTGCCTACGTCTGGGGGCTGGGCATAAGAAAGGGGTGCTGGTGGGGTCTGCATGGTCAACATTTGGTCAAACCGTTGGTCAACGGTGTTGCATGGTATTGAGTTGACGTTCCTTGACAACAGACAGACAGCGGTGTCGCGGGCACGCATTTGGAGTCGTTGTTTAGTGAAACAGCTATCTTGCATGTCCGATGATGGTGGTGTGGTTGCCTTGCATGAACGGAGGCCTTCCGTCTTCGCTCCTCAACACAAACCCGCGCTCAAACGCTGTTTCAATTAATATATGGCAGCTCTTCTTTTCTTGCATGTTTGCATGAGTTAGTGGCGATGTTAAATGTGTATGTTCTATGCCTTTTTAAGGTCCCGCGGGACCATTAAGCTGTGCTTTGGACGGTCCCCGGTTAACGGTGACATCTGAATGGGCAGTATTAAGGGGATCGGGTTCCTTGTAAAGCGTGGATGGGCGTCCTGAGTTAGTTGTGTGCACGCACCGGTCCCGGCCGACACGGTTCCCGCTCGGCATGATAAGAGACGGGGGCGAGCATAGCGTTTGATGTGGTTGTCGTACGGATGTCCAAGCTTGACGGTACAGAGTCACAGTACAGTACAGCATAAAGTGTCCCGTCGTGAGGTTTAGACCCCCACATGTACGTTTGAACATTGTTACTGGTATGAACGGCAATCCTAGTGTTGAGCAGAAGTAAATTAGGCATGCGAAGATGATCTCTGGTTTTGGTACGGCAGTGGATATGGGGAGGCTTGGTCTTGGTCGGCTGCACGGGAGCAGTTGGGTTCTGGGTACGTGCTCTTGAAGGTGGTTGTGAGTCCTCAACACCACCTCACGTGAGCGTGTCTTCTTATGTGGAAGCTCCTGAAGTGTAATGAACGAGCTGCTAAGCTTCAATGCACTTCAGTAGACACGGGTGCCACAGCATGGATATGCAGTATCGCTATATCTTGAGCAGCTCGAGCAGCCAATTTATATTAGCCCGCGTTAGCGGAGCCTGAACGGAGTAGTAAGGGCACGTGGGCAAGCCCCGTCACGTCTCAAGAACCCCGTCACGTCTCAATTCCAAACGCAACACAGGAGTTCGAGGTAGTTCAGCGGGAGCTGAGACCTCCCCCATGTCCCCCCCAAGGGAATCCAACAACCATCATCATCACCAGCGGCCCCGCCGACGGCAGCAGCAGCAGCGACGGTCCCCCCCGGGCAGCAGCGACGGTCCCCCCCGGGCAGCAGCAGCCTGCAGAGCAACGAACCAACGCAGACACACCAGACACCATTATAGCCTGGTTAGGCCACCGCGTGTGTGGATTGCGTTAGGTAAGAAGCGTTCCCCGTTGCGGGGGCAGCTCCCAGCATTGCTGTGACCCACTCCCACTTCCGCTCACCCTTTGCGCTTGCCAGCGCTCTGCCCCGCCCGCCCGCCCGCCCCTACCATGCTGTAGGAGCTCACGAGCTAATGTGCGTAGCGGTGGTGGCTTGGTGGGGCACCCCGGGGTAGACGGCGCGGTGGTGATGGCGTCTGTTGAAGACGAGGCGGTAGCACCGGCGGGTGTACGTGTGACGTGTGTTGAAACAACTGGCCGTGACAGGTAATGGAGGGAGGCGTGTGGCGGCCGTGTTGCGGCACACGGTGCCTGCGCTGGCGGCGGGAGGAATGGAGCACACGCGGGCGGCCGGACGAGCTCCTGGTCGACCCGCCTGGCACACCCCAGCAGGGCGCCCAGCGCCCCCTCAGCACTGCTGGAAACCAAGAGGAGGACGCCGACGCAGCAGCGTTCCAAACCGCATGCAAACGATAGGGCCCGGCTAGGCTGAATGCTCGCCGTACGGAAAGGGCCTTAAGTGGCGAAGACGACTGGATCCGTCTGCAGATGTCGCGGGTACGGTACGTGAGCCCCCAGGCTCATCAGGACGCGCAGCAGCAGATGCAGCATGCGCGGTTGCCGTCCTCCTCCTCCTGCTGCTGAACCCGCTGCAGGGGCGGACCGGCGGGGCCCAGGCCTGGCAGCCCCTGTTCCAGCACCCGCCTGGGGTGGGGAAAAACAGATGCGAAGTGCAGCAGCAGGGGTGGGAACTGGGAAGGCGGTGAGGGGAAGGCGCAGGGGGTGAGGCGCGCGGCAGCCACGCAGGCAGCAGGGAACAGCAGGTAGGGCAAAATGGAAAGAACTGGGGTTGGTGTGCGTGAGGTCAAAAACAACCAAGCGCGTGTGGGATGCGCACGGTAGCGGTGGCTAGGCGATCCATCCATAGACCCGGCAGTGGGACAGTCCCCAGCGGCCTAGCCTGTGCCCCTGGCATTGCCCTTTTGATTCCCCTGTCCGGAAGGGGGCTGTGTTCAGCCGCTCCCACCTGTTCCACGCCACCACCACAGCGGGCAGCTGCTGTGCGGGCAGCCGGCCAGCGCCGTCAGCTCCGAAAGCGACCAGCACGGGCGTCAGCTGAGTGGGGGGATGGGAGGTGGGAGGCGCGAGGAAGCAGGGCGATGATTCACCACGCGTGCAGGTAACGGGAAAGGGATGTACACAGCTAGGAATATGGGTTACTCAAACGGCTGAGGAGCCAACCATAGGCGTGGGGCGTAGCGGAGTATCCCGCGCCGGACAGGGTTCTGCTGGGTCCCGCAAGGGAAGCAGCGGGAGGTATGGTACCTACCTCATTAACGCTAGGAGGAGTGCCACCGTTGAGGTCTTTCAACAGCGAAGCAACCTCGTGTGATGCCAGGACTTGCTGCTGATGAGGATCTACCGGTGGGAGGTAACAGCTTGGGATGCCGACATTGGCGGTGGTAGTACCCATGATGTTCGTGGTAACAGCAGGTGGTGGGACGGGAACCTGGGACAGGAATTGGCATCAACTGACGAATATATCCAACAAGCAGGATCAACCATTGGTTTCGGTAGTGCCATACAGGAAAGAAGTGCTGAGCGCTGGATGTTGGAGTGGTCAGAAAGAGTGACTTTGTTGCCAGAGATAGACGCTCATTACTATGATTACCGAGTTGACTTAGTTGGGAGCCTGCCCTTGCATATGGCTTAGGTTAGACCGCCGGACCTGCTGTATACGCTGACTGCTGCACGGAAGGCCCGGCTGTTGTCGCTGCTCTAGCCACTGCCGACGCCTCTGCTGCCGTTCAGCACGCTCTTGAGCCTGACGTGTAAGCACAGCCCGTTTGCGCTCTTTTGCACGAGCCACTGCACCAGCAATGCCCCCTTCCATGCGAGAAGAGTAGTCGACGCCTAGCTCTGGTGTATGATATGACAAATTAGCAGCCATTATGAGATAAAAAGAGAATACCAAACAAATTTCAATCGTAGTGAACAGTCCACTGTTTGTAGAAGTCCACAGTACTGTCGAGGCTAAACACGATACACAAAGTCATACAGCAATATTTGCAGGTGAATTCTGTACCGAAAAGAATATCGGTAAGCAAATAACGTATGCTGCTCATACTTCGAGGCTATACCGTCTACCCAACTATAGTAGTACAACAGCGAGCGTACGACGGACAGGGCACAACCGAACTGTGCTGCACTCAGCGCCACGATCAGCATCGGGCCTTGTGTAGGCCAGGAAGACAAGTACAACGTCCGCAACCGCCCCTGTTAATGCAACCATATGAGCGGAAGCCCCTACTCAGAACACCTGCACACGCAGGCCGCAGCTAGTCAAGCGCTGAACGACCTGGACCCCCCCCTGCAACTTTCTGGCATTTCGAAGAGTCTGAATGCACACTCATGGTAATGAAAAAATATCAAAAAGAACACCCTACGCTGTTTAACACGAAGCCACTCCCACAAGCTGACGTCTTCGATACTAGATGCCGTCCTAAGCACACGTCCTAGAGGGGCCCGACGCTGCCTCCTCATATGCCTGTTTCCCACGCACCGCGCCCTCTCCGGTCATTGCGCCTCCCTGTCCTCCTGCTTCTCCAATACCCTCCAATACCCACCTCGACTCAAACAAACAACCGCCAAACAATTAACAATCAGTCACCATCCCTCTTATGTACAAGTAAGAAGCTCCGCAAAGCACACACACACACTCCAAGGCTACGTTCCGACTCGCGGCCAGCTTCCTTACCACTCCTCAAGGCTCCCAAGTTCCTCCGCCACACCTTCACGCCCTCGTCCTCCTCACCACCCGTTTCATATCCCCGCCAGCCGCTTAGCCGCCGCTGCTGCCGCACTGCTCTTGCTGGGTAGGGCGGGCACGAGCGAGTCCGCCTTGCGGCCCTTGGGCTTGCCGCGCGCTGGGGAACACGGCAACAAACAAACACGGGGACCTGAGTTTGCATGGGACGGCTAAGATAAGAGCGCTGAGGAAAGGCCGCCGGTTGTCCGTCTTGCGACAGTGCGCGGGAGTGCAGCCAGCCAAAGAAACCCTGAGAGGCAACCCTAAGCTCCTACCATGACACGCCCAGCAACCCACACCCCTGCTCCCTGTCCTGCAGCCACCCGAGCCCCCTGCCCCCTCCCCTTCCCCCTTGGCTGGCTGGCTGGCCCCCGCTACCCACCCATGTTCCGCAGCTGGCTGTTCTTGTTGACGTCGTTGATGCGCGAGTGCGTGGCCGCCACCTTGCCGTCCAAGCTCTCCAGCTCGCGGTTCTGGAGCGACAGCTCGTCGGTCATACCCTGGGGGGGGAGGGGGGGAGGGAGGGGAGGGCGGAAAAGAAGAATACCCAACGTGTTGATTGGTAACGACAGACTCTTTGACAAGTCCTAAGGGAAGGGGGGAGGGGAAGAGAAGGAGACAAGGATGACAGAGACAGGGGCGGGCATGAGACATGCGGACACCTTTTCCCTCTCCCCGCCGTCCCCTCCCTCCATCCGCTCCGCCCCAAAGCTCTCCCCACTCCTCGTCGCACATAACTGCTTGGCTTTCCCTCCCTGCCCCCATCACACCACACATTGGAATTTCATTTTCCCCCCACCTTGGCCCCCTCCAGCAGCTGCTCCAGCCCCGCATGGATCTGGTCGATCATGTCGTTCTGCTTCCGAGTCTCCTGGTGCAACCCCATCTCAACAGCGCCTGGAGCAGGGAGGGGGAGGGAGGGAAAGCAGTGTCAGCCCGCTTGTGTACGCCTTGCGGACACACACGCACGGACACGTTCGGGAGCAGCAACTTTGGGAAAGGCCTTATGTTTCGGGCCGCAGAGGCTGCCCTCCAGCTCCCTGCGCATGCATGCGCCCATGCATGCACCCCGCAGCGGCCAGCACTCACGGTGCTCCTCAGGCAGCCGGATGTCGGGGTCCCGCCAGCGCCCGCTACCGCCGCCGCCCCCGCCTCCGGAGCCGGAGCTGCCGCTGGCTCCGGAGCCCAAGCCCGCGCCCCCAGCGGTGCCCGCCTTGCCGCTGCCGCCCCGCGCCTTGTGGTTTTGCTGCTGTCCCCCCCCTGACGCCGGTACCTGTGTTTCCCCCCTGACGCATGCGGGTCGGAAGGGTGAGGAGTTGAGAAGGGCATTGGTTGGAGGCCACGATGGGGATGCGGGTAACGGCGAGGAGAAGATGATTAGGGTAGCGGGACCCAAAGCAGCAAGCGGTCAAATTGTCGCAACCTTCGCCAGCCTCGAGGTACAGGACAGCAGCGCGCCGTCCTCATCAAAACATCAGTTTCCTTCCTTTCCGCAGTCCTCATGTACCTTCACAGTTACCCCTCTCCTTTCCCTGCCCTGTTGCTCTCCCTCCCTCCCTCCCTCCCTCCGCGCATGGTCTGCCCACCTGTCTACCCTGCGCCTCCAATCCCGCTTGCGCTGGTCCTCCGGGTCAGCTCCCGTGCACGAGTCGCACAGCCAGCAGCAGCAGCACCGCCGCATGTAGCTCAGCAGCTTCTCAGCGTACGACAGCTCGGCGTTCATCTGCCGTACAAGATGGCGTACACGGTAGAAGACACGGTATGTGGGGAGGAGGGAGGAAAACGGAAGAGGAGGCATGACGGAGGAAGGAGAGGGACGTCGCAAAGAGGAGGTAGAAGAAGGAAAGGTGTGTCGGTTTAAGGAAGCGTAGCAGAGCCAGGGTATTTGCTATTTACACATCTATAACGGCTCCTGTCTCACAACGCCATGCCCCAGGACCAGAAACCGTTGAGGCTTACGATGAGCACTTACATCGTCCATTTTATGGCCGATGTCGTACATCGTCTTGTTCTGCGCCTCCAGCTGTCGCATAGTCTCCGCTTGAATCTGCTTAGATTCATGTACAACCTGTGCATGTACGACACTCAAGACATGTACGACTTTTTTTTGTACGGCAAGGCTTCGGGTAACCATTTGATACTGCCATGCGTCATGCAATAATCCATGAGCCCCAGCAAGAGAGGCATGGCGGAGAAGGATAAGTGCATGAAAAGCAGAACAAAATCCAGGCTTTCAGCCCCAAACCTCCAGTGCTTGTGGTCCGTGGTTGCGGGGCCGCCATCTTGTGAGTGCCCATACCCCCTGCACTCCCCCCCTTTACGTGTAAAGGAAGCGCACTCCGACCCCGCATGAAGGGCCCGGCGCATCCCAAGTCCTGGGTCGATGAGCTTTCAGCCGTACCTTGAGCGCTCGTTGCGCCACAGCCGTGGTGTCCTTATGCGTGCGCACCGCTGTGTCGACTAGCTGGTCGACTGTTTGATCTTCAAGCGGGGCTTCAGAGGGATTAATGTTTACTTCTTCCCTGCCAGCGAAGAGCTCATTCCGCGCCTGTTGCTCCTCCTGCCTCTCGGCCAACACCGTCGCTGCGGTCTTACGCATAGCGACGGCGGCCTGGGCCAATGTCCCGAAAGACGCAGACCTCGGCGCAAGGGGGCAGCCAAAGATTTGGACAAAGGTTCGACGAATTCAAGTGCGGGACTGCGGTGGTTTGACAGGTTTTAAGACTTTATGGTGTGGCAAGGAATATAATCAAACGTTCATCCTCACTTGGATATTGGGAAAGGTATAAGGAGGAGGAGAAAGGAGAAGGACCTTACAATGCTAACATGCAGGCACAGCCTGGATAACGCTACACGCAGACAGCTGTCTTCAGTAACATTAGGAATGGCTACTGAAACACATTTGGGGTTGAAACGTGCTGCATGGGCTGATGCGCGGTCGATGATTGCTGCACGGCCGGACGCGTGCATGGGCCGTCCTGAAGGGAAGAAGTCAACGCCCGCCGTATTCAACATATACATAGTAGGCTAGTTTAAGGAAGTAATTGGTAGCCCGGAAGGGATAGTGTTGATAGCTGCCAATCGCCTACACAACACTTTAGCAAAATGGCGTTGCGGTTGCTAGGCCGCCAGCTTCGTGGCCTGAACCTCGTTCCAGCTGTGCAGCCAGCTCGCTTTTTCGGTGCGTGCGCACACCACGACGATGAGCACGAGGAGGAGCACGGCCCTGCTCAGACCCCCACTGTTTTCGATAAGCTGGTCGAGGTGACCGTTGTGGACATGAATGGCGTGCTCCACAAGGTCCGGGGCCTTTCTGGGCAGAGCTTGGCGCAGGCGCTCATCGAGTATGGCTTCCCGGCGACCTATTTCTTCCCAAACATGGGCTTCTACACTCAACACATTCCGGATGCTCACGTTTACATTCCTAAGGACTACTGGGCCAAGATGCCGAACATTGATCCTGAGAGCGAGGAGGGTGGCGCTGTGAAGCGCATGTTCCGCGACATCGTGCAGGACTACCAGCGCGATACCTCCTACTTCGCTTCCTATATCACCCTTGCACCCGAGCTGAACGGCATGACTGTGGGCATTGGTCCCATCAAGCCCTGGATCCTCCACTCGGAGTGGGCCTTCGCTGGCGTGCACGACAGCAAAGCAAAGCAGTTCGACAAGCCCACCGTGGAGATTTGGGGGTGAGGGGCAAAGCTTAACCAGCGCAGCATCTTTTGCGCAGCAGCTCGTTTCCGTGGAGGAAGCGTTGGTGGGTGTTTCGTGCTGTCGGATGGTGGCTCCTGCGGCTAGCTTATTGGACTTTAGTAAGGTGGGGTTGAAGGGATTACGATAGATAGGTTTGGCGCGCGAAGCACGGTTCGGTGCCGGGTTGTCGGATATGCGGAATGGTAGATGCGGGTCTGGTTTAGCAGGGTGTGAAGCTTGGTTTCGGTGTGGTACGGCGCGTGAAGAAAGAAGCGGCTTTGGAAGTGGCCCCCTGTTGTCCCCCCCTCCGGCCAGGCTCGTAGTGCTTAGGCAGGACTCTTGGCTCTTGGCTGGGACAAAGCGAAGTGTCTCGGGCGGCTTCCTCCGCTCAGTGGTGTTGGACATACATCTGTTGTGGTGTACCTCCTTGTAACGCTAACACGTGGCGCTAATACATGCTTACAACAGGCTACACGACTGCAGCTGACGTGCCGCAGACAGGGCTGAGACCTTTTTGCCATCCGGACTTCTTATCCTGCATGCAGCAATTGTAGGAAGAAGGTCCATTACCAAACCAGGCCTGGAGTGCCCCAGTCGCTGCAGCTTTTAGGACACACACCAAACATATTGGCCCGGTCTTGGAGGCTGTCAGATAGGGGTACTGTGCCAACAAACTCTTTTGCAAGGGAGGTTGCCAAGCTGCTACGGCCGCATGATGGCAAGTAAGGTATGCGCTGGTCAGGTGGAGCGAGAAACGCCTGGCATGTGATTTGGGTGCACTACACAACATCTACGGGGTTACTCGGCGCATTGGCAACACAACATATAATTGTCTTACCAAGGTTAGGCCATACACACGAGTTTCCACAGCCCTCTGTACATCCCCAGCAGGCTGAAACCTTAGTACCTTACATTACTGTGTACCGCATGCAAGTCCAGCACTGCCGGAATGCGTAGGAATGACACTAATTGCACTAGAAATTGCACTGCCGAGCACCGCGCACGCGCTGCATGAGATCCATTACTTGGCTTAGCTAGCTACACGCTCGGCCTGGGCGGGTCGGGCTGGCTCACCTGTTGCAAACCATGTTGACGCCTTATCCCTCAGTCAGTTATTTCCTCTTTAGCCTTTACCCCCCCCCCCAGCACGGCCGCCAGCTTATGGAGCTTTATCACGGTTTGTACTTTGTGTGCTGCTACTTACCCAACGAATTTGACTATGCGCAATCCTAAAATCCAGCTTAATGCGGAATCTTCATCCATATTACCCCCAGTCGTCATCCAGTTCGTCAGTTTTCCTTAGTATTTTTACCCCCCCCCCACTTTTGTGCGCCTAGGTACGTGTCTTCTCATGTGTCAGTCCCTGTATTGCGTGCTCGTGTTGAGCGGTTCCTGTTGATTGCTTATGCCCGACGGCGCGGTGGGTCTCCAGCTCACCTTCAGCCGCCTGCACGTACGCCCACGACTACGGTAAGGTTGCTCCGTAATTGGTAAGTTAGGTAAGCTTGATAAGCTCGCAATGCTTCAACCATCATATCGGCCCAACTCACGGTTTTTTCTATCACACCACACATTGGAATTTCTTTTTCCCCCTTCAAAACCAGAGTCGGCTCTGTAAACCTGTGGTGTAAAAAGGGCACCCTGGGAAGAGCCTGGTAGGGTGCTGCTAAACTGCGGCCAAGAAAGAGTCCAGCCACGGTGGGATACGGTTCTAAAAGCTTGACTTTACTTACAACCATGATGTACGGTGAGATCCAAAGAAATTGATATTGATCAAACAGGGAAAGTACCTAGCGCACTTTCAAACGTAGCACATCTCCTGTACGGAAGAGCTATTATACACCGCGAAGCGAACTGGGAAGAATGTCCTGTCGTGCGCACCTTCTTTGCCAATTTTCCGGCTTCCATCCGCAATGTACATGTCGACGGGAACACCGAACAATGCGACATCACAAACTGACACGAACATCACACACAACGACAAACCATTACTTCGGATTGTCAAGGCGTGCAACATATAACGGACCAGCGAAACGCCGCGAACAAAGACGACATCAACGGATACAAACCTACCAGCGAAGGCGCCCAGGGATTATCCCCTGCAGAATTTGCTGGTAAACCCATACCTAAATGCATGCCAGATATTAAACGACCCAGAACGCACACGCTTACTACCCCACCATGTCCAAGCAACGTATACACCCTGCCGCAAAACAGACCACGCTCACGCCACTACAGGCGGGATCGACTAGACGGGATTGAGTTTCCTTGAGACCACCGGGCAACTGCATTCAGGAGCCCAACAATTACCTGCCACACCCACGGCATCGTTTTCATATGTGTGCTGCTAAGCATGCGATGCGCGATGGGCGGGCAAGCCGCCAACACAACCACAAGACCGTGGCTTGTGTGCCACGGACTACAGGGCTTATTCTTGACTAGCCCACCCACCAAACAGGCTCTAGTCGGGCGCAATGTGCAGCATTATCGCAGGTAGCCTACCACCACCAACACGACGACAAAACGACGTCATGATTTCAACCAAACGCAACCGCAACGCGTTTAGATCCCAAAACATCAGAAGCACCACGCAAGCATACATTTCTGGAGCGGTGCTGCCGCCACGCAGTATGCCCGACATCGTACTGGCCTTCCCACCTGCTCGTCGTTGCCCGCCACTGCCAAGACAGAATCCAGAACTCTGCAGGTTAGCCGAGGGCAGCCCTCTGTTTGAAGTACAATATGCTGTTGCAGCGTCCTAAGACAACCATACTTGTGGCACTACTGTTGCTACATTGCATCACATCACGGAGGCTTCAAGGCCCAGTCAAGATCTACCCCTAAACCCCTCGCTCACACTCACCCTCATCTGCACATAATGACTTGTCCTGACAACAGGAGCGACACATATGCTCAAGAGTACACTCCCAATGCTGCGACAGCGCTCGGCATGCAAGGCACACCCTTGGCAAAGCCTGCTCTACATTACGTACACGGAAAATTTACCAAAACCTGGATACCAGATCTGTACTAGGCGTGAAGGCGCGCGAGCCCCATCGCAATGCTTGCTTGCCTCACGGCAAAAGCACTGTCTATTTGCATCCCTAAACCTGTAAAGAGACCCAAACAGCATTCCAGCCACCACGTCATGTACCCCACACTTTGCCGCGAACCAGTCTTCGGGGCGCAATCCTAATAATACTAGCTGCATGACACCATTCGGGGCCAGCGCGCGCCTTTGGTTAGGCATGGAGCGTCGGGACGCCTCCCTAAGACCGAACGGCAATGATACAAGAATGCCGCTTAGAAGCGCGGGCAGGACATTGCCATGCAACTGGCAATGTCGATGGCGGACTGCCGCCAGCGGCCCGACTGCAGCGCGGCCTTGATTTGGTCCCGTACGACATCCATGAACTGCGCCCACTGGTCCTCCGTCATGCCGCTAAAGCATGCACTCATGCGCTCTGGGCTGAACGCCGCAACCGGCGGGGGGTACACCTGCGGCGCAATGCGGCCTCCCTTGGGGCAGGTCAACGCGCCGCCCTTGCCCGCAGTGGCGCGCTTGGCGGCCTGCTGGCTCTTGAGCTTGCGCCACAGAAAGCCGTCAGTCACGTGCACAGAGCTCGCCATGGGGGCCGGACGGTCGACGCCGTTGCTGATCGCCATGGAGCTGCAAGCCAGCGCAGGGACGGGGCTGTTGCTGGCGCCCTCGGCTGTGTAGCCGTTCAGCATGCCCGACGATGCCACGGATTCCGTCGGAGGAAGGCTCGACAGGCTGGAGCATGGCGAGTAGTCAGGGCTGGACACGACCGGGTCGTGAACGCCGACGCCGTTGCCAGCGGCAGCAGCCTGGCGCTTGGTCTTGAACGGGACGCCTGCAAATGGCAGACCGGCCACAGCAACCGTCAAAACACTGCTCCTTCTAGGGGTGCAGACAAGCTCTACATGCACTGGAAGGTCGTACACAAACGACTCTTAGAAGAAGAAGAAGTTAGTGCTGCATGCCGCTGATGTTCATACGAAATCTACCGTAGTACACGCCCATCCCGTACCTGTGCCAGAGTCAACATCCAGCTCAAACAGCATGTCCTCGCCCTCCTCCTTAATGCTCGTAATCGTGGTGCCCCGCAGCTGCAGCGCGCAGATGCCCTCCGGTGCCTCGTTCATGAGCTCCTCCTCCTCCAGCAGCAGCTCTTCGGCCGCTGCCTCCGAGCCGCTCTCGCAAATCTCATCAACCTCGCTCTCGCCACACTGCTTCATTTCTTGGGTATACTGCAGGACGGACAAGGAAGAGGAAAAAGCTATAAAGCACTTGCACACCGAGTGTAAGGGCTCCTGAAAAGCACAGGCGTCGATCTGGGTCAACGAGTATTACCCTGAGAAACCCACGTTCCACCGCAAGGTGAAGCCAGCACACTGAACACGCATTCAGGCACTCCCGCACAAGCACGGCACGCGCAAGCCAAACATTCCTTCAAGCCGTACCTCGACGCACTGGCGTGCGTAGGCACACATGCGCTCCAGCTCACTCGGCTCCTCGTCAGAATCCAGGAAGGGACGGGTCATTACACTCGCGATGTCGAAAAGGGTCAGGCCCTCCGCGGCGCAGGTCTTGAGCAGCGTGGTGCAAACCTCCAGCACGCGAAGGCACTCGGGGCGGAGCATGGGCAGCTCCTGGCGCAGAATGTTCTTGTCACGCTGCAGGACACGAGGACAGGAAACCCGACAATATCTTGAGCTTGTTGCAGTGCGCTGCATGGTCTATCAGTATAACCAGTGTAACGTGGATTGGTAGACCCACAGCGTCTATCAATACCGAATATCCATTATGCGAAACAATACTTGGATGAATACCTGACCCATATGGGCAAAATTCCCATAGCCTCCTCACCTCAATATCCAGATCCCTAATGTACTGCAGCTCCTCGTCGCTAAACGGCAGCATTGTCTGCGGCCAGTGAAGCCACTCGAAGTACGGCGCCTCCAACGTCTCCGGCAGGCAGAAGCCGTGGTCAATTGGAATGAGCTCGTAGGGAGCATCAGACGAAACCATGCGGCTCTTGAGGTCCGCGGTGGAGGCAGACGCGGTGCGCGGAGTGCGCACGAGCATGTTGCCAGCGTGCCGGTCGGTGTTGAACAGGCGCACGTCCAAAATGCCGATGCGGTGCACATCGCGGGCGCTAAAGCGGCCCGGTCCCATCTCGCTAGTGTCGCATTCATGGGTCACGAACTCTTGCAGGGAGCCAAGCTTCATGGGCAGCGGGCTCGCCGACGAGGCCGGCGAGGCGCAGGTGTCGCCAGCATCAGCAGCGAGCTCCAGGTTTCCTTGGCTTGTCGTGCGGCTGACGCTAACGGCGGCCGTATTGGCAGTGGAAGCCCCGTTGGCCGTGTGCGTGGATGTGCTATTGGACTGGTAGCAGAAGATCGGGTGGCGCGCGCGCACCAGAACGCTAGTCGGCACACGCGCCCAGCCATCGTGGTCCAGCAGATAGGCCGCAACCTCACGGATGGCAGCCTCGCCCACGCGCACAGTCGGCTTCCAGCCGGGGTCGCCCAGCTGGCGGCCGACGTAGCCCTTGGGGTTGTTCGGGGCCAGCGGCTCCTCGTCGCAGGGCTTAAGGATAGCAGCCTTCTTGCCGGCATCATTTGAGAAGAAATAAGTACCACCCATGCCGTCAACCGCCTTGTCGGGCTCCTGGCATGCGCGGATGCCCCGGATAACAGACTTGATCAAGCGGCGGACGGATGGGGAAGTATGAGCGGTGCAGCAAACTTCAATCTTGCAATCACGGTTGAATATGCTGTCGAGGTCCTCAGACTGCGGAGAGAGCGGAGAGAGAAGGACGGCAAAGCGGGGCGTAAGGTTGGAGGGGTACGACACGGTAACGGGAGAACTACGACAATACTAGCATACGACCTTGCATGCACTTCGTGTCCTCCTCGTCCTTGCTCACCCCTGCCCAGCCACGCTCATCCTGGCCTACATGCGCAGGCAGATCCAAACCAACAACGTACACAATTTCGCAGGCATATATCATCCGGTGCTCGAAAACCCCAGAGCACGCACCGCGGTCTTCGGTCCAAGCACGCCACTGCAGCCGCTCGTCTCGCTGAACTCCAGAAGCCCCTTCCAGCCCACCGATGCCGGGATTTCCGAAGGACCGGTGGAAAGGGCGCTCACAAGCTCAGCCGACACGCCAGCAAGCTTGTGCGACGGGGCGCTGGACGCAAAGCCGCTGCCAAACGACACGTGGGGGGTTACGGAAGCGCGCTGCAGCAGCAGGCCATGATGAGCGTCGACCCCCTCTGCAGGATGAGGAGGGATTGACGACAGCTTTGGCTGCTGCTGCGACGGCGTCATGAACGAGCTGGAACTGCTGGGGACGACCACATGGGCAGGCGTCGATGGCGGAGCGTGCTGCATCGGCAGCTCAAACCCGCCTTGGACACGGAAGCCGACTGTGGTCGGGAAAGCCCGAGGGTGCTCCACGGCAACGTTCGACTACAACGGACGGAGGTGCAAGCGGGCATGGGGAGGCCAGCGCGTTACAAAAGGGCAAATAAAGGAGAATACTGTTCGCATAGCACAGGAATTTGTGACAATAGAAAATGGAAGAGATAATTGATTCTGTTTGACGCGCTGGTAAAGATTACAACCCATATCAACATACCACAAAGCGGATAGCTTATAAAGAGTCAGCGCAGGACCTACCATCCCTGCTGGTTTGTTGGGAGCAAAGAAGCCGATGAGCAAGCTGTAAGCCCAGACCTGTAAAAGGGAAAAACGGGCAACCGTGAACATGACAGGGCGTCGAGCAGCAATACTCTTCCAAGGCGGACCCAGCTTGTCAAGGCTTCCAGGAGCAGCTTGCAGTATGCATACAACATAGGGTCTTGTTGTGATACAAGACAGAGAAGAAGGAAAGCTCAAAGGCAATGAACGCACATCCAACGGGGGACACCTGGGCAAATCCCCAAAACATTTTCTAAGGTACCATGACTTGATAAGACCTTTACCTAAACAAGCAGGAGCGCGGCAAAAGGCCCGCTGCTCGCACCAACAGGTGGGCCTACGTGGTGCGACTAGAGGCAGCTTCTCGATCACTTACCGCGACAAACTGCGACGCACGGCGTCCACTACGGAAGCGTTGAGGGTGCTCGCGGTCATGCAGTCATCCACGTAGCTGGAAAACGACAGGGCTTTGGGCAAGGGCTCTTATGCGCAGCAGGTTCCCGAGAACAGCGGATTCTCAAGGGCAATATCCCAATGGACTGTATACGTTATAGTTGAAGCATGGTGAAAGCAGGACTACTGTAGACTGGCCGAAGAGTATGTACCTTTGTACATAAGGCCCGCGAGGTTGGGGGTGCGAAGGCCAGGCGTTCGAGAGTTGTCAATGCTCAACGAGTAACTTGAATAATTTGTCGTAATATAACCCGCGGAAAAGTTTTTCGAGAGGTGTGCGGCAGAGTCGTTGAGCGAAAAGAAGGCTCTCGAGACAGTCGGGGCAGGCAGTTGAAGCCATTACGCGATCAGCCGTTTACTTTATACATGTATAAATTAGTGACTGTGACATGTTCTCGTGCTGACTTGACTCCTAGAGACTCGACACGACCCGACTGCCCTGTCAGATCCCGAAGGCAGTTGGAAGTCTGCTACTTATGCAACTGCCGATGAGTATTCGATCTGACAGTAGTGAGACAAAAAGCAAGGTTGGCTGCCTCCGACTGCTTCAACGATAAGCACAGCCCAGCGCACAGCTCAATAACATGGGTGTACTTGCAGCTGCAAGGGTTCACCGTCGTCTACAGACGTCGGCGGCGCGTATTAATGACCAGTTATCCGCAACCCTAGCATCCCCCATTTGGGGTGTAGCGCCGTATCGGCTGAAGCCTCAGGTACATGTCCTCCCACGCCTTTCTTGCCGGCTTGCACTTATGCTTCCATGCATTGCGGATCACCGGCTCATCATGACATCCCACTCGGGTGATCGATGATCCAAAGCCAGAACCTGCAATCGCAGCAGCCATTCAGGGAACATGCGTGGGTAGGGTTTCATAAGTTAGCCAGGGTTACCGAGGCTAGCTGTACGGGCGGTAGCGCCCACTGGAGGAAGAACAGATGACATAGCTCCAGTTTCTGTACGCATTCCCCGCAAACGGTGCGGTTTTCAAGCGACTTGACCTGAGCAAAGCTGCAACATACAGGTAGTTGCCCGCCCTTTAGCCTCGCCATAGGACCGAATAAAACCGCCCCCCGTCCACCTGCACCAGCCAGTAGGCCACGAGGTCGCTCTCGCCGCGCCGCATGTGCGCAGTCGCCATCACACGCGCCAGCTGGCACCACAGCTCCGGCGGGCCGCTGGGCAGCAACCCGGCCAGCGACGCAACCTGGAGGGGGGAGGGAAGGTGACCCGTGGGTCATACGGCAGCGGCGGTGGTGGCAGCGACTTTGGACCTTGAAGTTTCAGCAGTGACGGATCTAATGGTGTCAAGGGGCAACAAGGAATTCCCGTTAATCTGGTTAAACACGGGCGATACGTGACCCAGATGCAGCGGAGGGCAGCACTCGCACGGAGCCATGCTGCCATGTAACAGCGCACCGCCACCGTAGGCACACACTCGGCCTCAATCCTCGGTCTCCTCTGCATGGCATGCATCTGGGTCAGCCCATGCCGCATCCCCACGTGCCTCCTTCCTCTAGGATTTCTGTCTGCGGTCGCATGCTCCAACCCCACATGTCCGTTCCGCACGCCCGTGTTACCTACCGTACACACATTCACCCGGCCCTTACCGGCAAGTCCACGTATCTGCTGCGCGCCTCCACAGGCGTCAGCACCCGGCCCCGCCTGTCCACATCCACGAACAGGACCGGCTCCGAAACCCCGTCGGCTCCAGCGCTCCCCCCAGTAACGTCCCCGACAGCTGCAGCGGCCCTGTCCTCTTCACTAGTCGAACCGGCAGCAGTTGTAGCAGCCACAAGCCACACGTCTAGCGGCGGCGCAAGCGCCACGGTACGACCCGCTTGACGTACCGCCACCTCGGGAGGGAGGCCGTGTAACGACGCAGGTCCTGCGGGAGGAGGTCAAGTGGGAGGGGCGGCGCGAGGGGTTGTTTCAAGGCTCTGCCGAGCTTCGGACTTAAGCAGAAGGCGGTGGGTATCGTAGGATCGTAGACATGGAGGCCCCTCCCCGCCCCATCCCGGGGCCCCCCGTCGCATGCCCACACACCCGCACGCACCTTCCGCCACCTGCGGCCCCTGCCGCCCCGTTGCCTGCACGGGCGCTGCCGGCAGCCCCAGCCGCCGAGCCACGCAGCAGTAGAGCGCAGCCAGGCTGAGGGGGATGCCGCGACGCAGCCGGAGCACCTGGGAGGGAGGAGGCGAGGGGGTGCGGCATGTATAGGCGGGGTTGGGCTTTGTCGATAGCAAAGCCGTAGGGGCATGCAAAGCAGGGTTGGGTAAGCCGCAGAGAAGCGGTTGAAGGGTAGAGTGCGCAGGAAGTGTGCGGGTCTGCGGGAGATGCGAGTGCGAAGGGTGAAGGGTGAAGGGCGGTGCTGGGGAAGGGCGCGCATCAAGCTTGCCTGCATGCAGCCACGTGCCCGCTCCGGCTGCCTTACCCCAGTTGGCTAAGCAACCAACCGACGCTCTAACCAACCAGTCACCCCAACCAACCAGTCATCTCAACCAACCAACCAACTCAAAACGACCGAAACAGAACGACCCACATGCGGAAGTAGCGCGGGGGCCAGTCCGTCGTACACCCACTCCACTGGCTCGTGCCGGAACCGCAGACGCTGGAACAGCACCTGGAATGGGCCGGGGGCGCGAAGGAGGGAGGAATGAATGGGGACGGACCAATAGGAGGTGGGGAGCGGAAGGTAAGAGAGGCGCTGGGCTGCTTGGGTACGTCTGTATGTGCAGGGCCCGAGTGCAGCGATTGCGAGGGTGCGCGGGCCTTATGCTTGACAAGGGACAGGCCCGTGTCATGGAGTAAGACCCAGGACATGCCCAGGCAGGCTGGCTCGCCGCCTGCGGGGACTCAACGCAGCCCTGATCGGCCCACATCGGCCCCCCAGGGACACATGGGCACAGACGTGTGAGTATGTAACCCCTCCCTCTTGCCAAAGCAAGGCGCCGCGCCCCCAGCTGATGCCTCCTGCACTCACCTGGCTGATGGCCTCGAGCCGGCGCCTTAGGAGATCCACATCACCGCAGCTCGCTACAGCGCCACCACCCTCGACTCCAACTCCCGCAGCGGCCGAAGAAAACAGCGGCCCGTGCTCCTGCATGACCAACGCCGCCAGCTCGTCCAGTTGTCGCCGTACAGAATCCGCCTCCTCATCCGTACTGCGCAATGGTGCGGGGAGCAGCCCCTCCCCCACCCACACCACCTTATCAATCCCATGCTTCTCCTTGGCTGCCGCTGCCGCTGCCTCCTGCTGCCGCTGCTGTTCCAGCCCAGCCTGCTGGCCCGTTCCTTCTCCCCCTTGCTTCCCCTCGCTCTCGCTCCCGGCAACCTCTTCAGCATCGAATTCCTGGAGGGCCAGGTGGTTGGCGTCGTACAACCGCTCAACCAACAGCGCTCCCTCCTCCAGAGCCGCTGCCAGCTCCGCCATCCTGGAAGCAGCCGGTCCGGTGTGGTACAGCCCAGAACTAAGGCTATTGCTGCTGCTGCGAGCGTCAGCATCCTTGGCGCTGTTAGCGGCGCCGTTGGCCACCTCAGCTGTGGTTTTAAGGGATGGTGAGGCGAGCTGCAGGTGGGGATGGAGGTGCGCAACCCGGCGGCGCCCGGCGGACCATGCCTCACATAGCTGGAACCAGTACCGGAGGGCCTGGTGGCGTACGGCAGCAGAGGAGCAGTTGCGAGTAGTCAGACTAGGGGCTACCGTACTCAGCGCGTACGGGGCTGCAGGGCATGCGTGTGCGTGTGATGAGGGCGGAGGAATCAAGGAAGACGGCGGTGCATGTCAGGTTACGTGGCATGTGGGTGTTGGTGTGAGGTAGTGTTTGCAGCTAACGCCGGTGGGGCGGCAACCCCCACCACATGCCGCAGCCACGAGGCAACATATCGGTACACAAGGCAACCTTGTTTGTCGTAACCTTGGCTCATACCTCACGTGTTTCTTCCTCGGTGCTCGTTAGCACCTGCAGCTGGCGTTGTGCCTGTCGCAAGGCGCGGAAACCTTCGCTCGCTGCCTTGACCTCATCTGCAATGGATGAGCGCCTAAAAGCGATGGCGACGTGGTATTGAAGGTCGAGCGCAGGAGGGGTATCAAAGCCCGCAATGCCGACGAGGGGGACTTGTTCGCGGCGACAGTTGCGATGAACCCTATGCAGCAAGCGGTACAGGCTTTTGGCCACGTGAGACATAGGAGGGAACCAAATGGTTGGAATGATACCAACCCTGTTTGCATTGCATGCAAAAGGGTGCAGTGGACGTTGTGCGAGGTGAGTTGGCTCCGAGGGCGATCGGCCCCATTACTACCAGTACACGGCACACCTATCAAACCGCCTACGGAAACAAGGAAGTGTTTCATAGTGAAACTTACACTTTACTTTACGAGCTGCCCTGCGTTGCATACATTGGGTACCTTGTGCAGTTGATTGTTGAGGAACATCTCTGCTGACGGCTAAGAAGGGAAATAATGTCCTACATTCAGCGCGTTTGCCAGGTAGGTTGCTGAATATGCTCACTTTGCCTTAGGTTTATGTTATTTTGCAAGCAATAACGATGTCTGCGCACCGACACGGCAGAGCTCGTCGCTTCGACAAGCGGCGGCCGCATGGCGTACAGGTGAGGAAAGCAGTCGCTATATGTCTTCTGATTAAGCTGGCACGCCCTGCGTGTGCTGCCCTTGGCGTAGTGTCTCCAACATTTCGCAATCAGGCCTAAGTCAAACTCGCTGTCCTTGCCCGCTTGCCCACAGGTGTTACACAGCTGTCGGCCGCGCGTGTAGCTATGGTGGCATCTCAGCGGTTTGCTGCTGCTCCTACGTATAGCGCGGCCCCGGCTCCCGTTTCGGGCTTTTCCAGCAGCCCTACCATCTCCACGTCCTTCGCGGCGTCGGGAGTGCAGTCCACGTCTTCTTCCTGTAAGCTGCCTTGGAGGGCTTTAGCTATTGTATGGTCATATAATCATGCAGAGTAGTCGAACTCTCCTGGGTACTCGTGGGACCCTGCTGTACTCGGCGGTCGTTTTGGCCCCCACGAAACCTCCAATGAATTATGTGTCCATGAGCTTAAACTCACTTGCATTGACCTCCACTTGCCCTTGACACTTTGAAGCATATCGCTGTGCCTTCTAAGCGTGAGTCACAAAAGGGACTGTCCCCAGGCTTCTATGGTGCACGGCAGCCCCTGCTGCTACCTGACCCTGTGGTGTCGATCCTTCGCAGCGGGATACCACTTGCATTGGCTCCCATCTGTGACGTCCCCGGGCTGCTCCTAACCCCTGGTTCCCAGTTACCCCAGCGATTCTCCCCCTCAGCATGGGGGCCACACCCTGAACCCTTGTCCCGACGACTCTATTTCCCTATTGCCGGCCTTACAAACCGCGTCCTCTTGCCTGATTGCAGCCACCGCTGTGGAGGGCAGCGACTCCGGAGAGGCCGGTAACAGCCTCGGCGGCGCTTCCCACTCTGAGAAATTAAGCCATGGGAGCAAGTCTTTAAGGCGACGACGTAAACGGTTTTAGCATTCAATGTGTAGTATTTCAAACAACACGTACGGATGAAGCGACGAAGTAGGGATGGGCGAGGCAGCGGCATGGCATGGAGGGGTGCGTGTCGGTAAGTGTGTAACCCAGCCGGGGCACTTGCAAGGGGTAACACTTGTATGGAGGGGCCTGATTAGCGGCCTAAACGGCAATACGGTTGATGTTTATTCCATGCTTAATGCCTCGGACCACGCATGCGTGAAGCGGTGGTATTGAGGCATCATGTAGGGTTTTCCTGCTTAACATGTGCTGAAAGGGCGTCGAATTTGTTGCTGGTAAGCTAGTTTCCTGTGTAGGCTCCTTTACGTGACTGGAAACGATGCCGCATGCAAACCGGAACGCGACCCTGGGGGTTACTTCGTCGTGTACAGCAATGGAGCATAGCGCGTTGGTGGTAGGCACCCAGGCTGCTACAGTAGTATTGTAATGGCCCTGATCGGGTTGTTCGTTCTTGTGTAATGTTACCTGCAAGGTCAGACGAACACATGCCAACCCTCCGTTGCACAAGGCGCCGCTTGGATTGCATAAATTGGATGCACGATCGGAGCTGTGGCGTCCGGCCAGGGTACTTTCGCTTCCATGCTCATTACCGGTTACCCTGCAATCGTGCAGTAGGAAGCACGCCCTTCATGTGCCTGTTCATGTCTTGGATGCGAATGAGGGGCCTCCGCTCAAGCATTTCTAAGCAAACAGGGATTCACTGGAAGGAGATGGGTCAACAAGCAACAAAGCGCATTGCCTTACAAGTAACACAGCCTGTGCAGTTTACGGATGGTGGAGGCCCACCCCTACCAGGTTACATCACAGCATGCATATCAGCACAGGCATGCTACCCCACCTGCACGGCAATGACTACTCTTCCGGTGCAAATACAGTTCTAATAGTTTACATAGGCAGCCCCACCAACCACATGCACAGCTTACTTAGCGTGCTCCCCTGCCAATGAAGCTCGGACAAAACCATAAGCATCCTCTCACCCTCAACAAGACCAAAAAACCGCCGTACTAACCACCGTCTCTTCTCCGACCTTGTGTCCTACCCTATACGCCATACTCTCCTCCCAAAGCTTTCCCGCAAAGCGCATGCCCTTCCCTTCGTACCATTGCCAGCTCCCTCACCTTCTTTCTAGCCAGCAAAGTCGACCCCACATGCGCTGGTAAATTCGTTGTCCTCAATGCCTTATCGCTAAGGAATAGCCAGCGACGTCAAAATAACACGGCATTCTCTTCGACCTCCCGCCCACAGAGCTGCTGGCAAACCAGCAGGCCATTTCAGAGAACACTATGGGCTGGAAAGCAAGGAAAACAAAGGGATGCCCACAACTATATAACCCACATGACGCCGATAAATATCCCCGTCGCAAATCATCCTCGGGGAAAATAAATGAACGCGAATGGCGTCGATGTGCGAGTGCCACCAACCACACGAGCAACCAGCCGAAACCTTGAAGTACCCCAACCCCCCTTTTCGAACACGCAGCTGGCATCTCACCTCACAAGTCCCACGCGTCCCTTCACCTCAACGCACCAAAAACTCCCTTTAACGGTAACAGTAGCTCGCAAAGAGCATACAAACCAAGGTACGCGTACCCCAACAAGACACTTGCTGGCCTGTGTTTATGACGCTGTCCCGCAGCCCGTACCCTCTCGAGACAACACCCTACACCAGCGCCCAAGCGTAAAGGAACATCAAAAAGAGGCAAGCCAAGCCTACCGTGCTCCTATCGCACCGCATCAATATCACATCGAAAAGTACATGCAACGAGCCGACACGCCCATCAAGGGCTGTAGCAAGACATGTAGGGTTAAAAAGAATTTAAGTGTCATTTTGGCAGCCTGCTGATGGGATAAGGATACCCAATCCGTGCCACTGTACAAACATTTTTTGGGCTTTCCTTGGAACTTCTGCTATGCGCGGCAACGTAGTCTGAGCACCATAATCCTCCCAACCCGCCCTACCTACCGTACCTTTCGCATAAACCGGCACACGCACGGAAACCAGGCTTGGTACACGGTAACTCCTTGCCTTTACGTTACGCCCCGTGGAAACACACGAGCTCTATTGAAAACACTTCCCAAAGTACCGTACAAAGCATCACACTATGCGTATGCAATATAAATGAAAAAACGTGGCCACATGCGCTTCCCTTACCGCCCCACAGCCTCTCCTAAGAGCCTCAGCAAGTTACCAACTCAACGTCTTCCAAGATGTTCCCATCTCTGTTTACCGTTCTCGACACATGTGCTCTCATTAGTGCTTCCTGCTTTTCATAAGATCACCAGGACGGGCCGCCTGGCACAGTGCCCAGCAAACCTCCATGCAAGCCCGCTGTCTTTTCCTCATCGTGTTACCAAGCAAAGCGCTTGCCACAACTCAGCACCCGCCGGTTGTGTGCGGGGCCTCGAACCATGGCAGCACATGCGTTTGTTTGTCCAGCTCAAGCAGCGCCCCATCTCCCTGTCATTCCGTCACGTTCTTCGCAGACTCCGTCTCCGTCTCCGCACCCGCCAACGCCGCCGGCCCCGACCGCACGGCTGCAGCAGATCCCGCCGCCACCCCTACTGCTGCTGCAGCTGCTGCTGCTGCCGCCGTCGATCACACCTGTGCTCCCGCACCATCACCACCACCACCGCTGCCGCTAGAACCAGCGACCGCTCCGGCGGCGGCCAAACGCATCCTTGCGATCTGAGCCCGGACGGCTTCACCATCTGAAACAGCGGCGCGGCTGGCAGCACTGGCACCCGCGCCTCTGCCGCCGTCCTGTGCAGTCAGCAGGCCGCCCAGGGGGCCGGTGCTCCTGCCACCCAGAAGGCCGGGGGCCATCAGGGCCAGGGGCGAACTGAGGAAGGCCTTGACTTCCGAGCAATCGTGTGGCGGGCGCCAGAGGAAGGTCTGGGGGAGCAGGAGGGAAGGAGAGCCAAAGGGCCCAAGGAGGGGAGGCGCTGAGGAGCACTGGCGACTTGGCACTGGCTCTTGCTGGGTTCGGCATGCATGCGTAAACTCGGTATGCAGTGCGCCGTGCACTCCCCCCCCCATACCCCTCTACCTACGGTCAGGGTCAGTGTTTCCGCTACCCCCCCCCCCCTTTCCGACTTCCCCAGCAACACAGCACCACCTCCCCTTCCGCCGTCCTGCCCCGCCCCTCCCCTTCCTTTTTCTTTCCCCTCCCCTCCCTCCTTCCCCACCTGCATCTCCCCCTTGCCCTTGACCACGACCCCCCCCGTGGGCGTCCACTGCTCCCCCGGCAGCAGCTCCCGCGTGGCGCCGCTGGCGTGCACGGCGCCCGGCTCGCACGTGCTCTCCATGCGGCTGGCCGTGTTGACGGTGTCGCCGAACAGGCAGAACCGCGGCATCTTGCTGCCCACGATGCCGCTGGTGACGGGCCCGCTGTGCAGCCCCACGCGCATGCGCAGCGGCTGCCCGTCGTGCGGCATCACGTGCCGCGCCGCCTCCCGCAGCAGCGCCTTGGCGAACGACATCACCTTGAGCGCGTGCAGCCCGTCCTCCGCGCCGTCGCCGCGCACCGCCCGGAAGCCCTCGCAGTCCAGCGTGATGAGCCCGCCCACAGCCATGAAGCAGTCGCCGATGGTCTCAACCTGCGGGGACGGGGGAGCAGGGGAGGGGCAGGGAGGGGCGTGGTTGGGGCAAAGACATGGGAGCAGAAAATGTTGGGGAATGAACAGCACCCCCCCTGCCCCCCTCCCCCCCTCCCCGCCCACCTTGTACACTCCGTACACGTCGCACAGCGAGTCGAAGCGCGTGAAGAGGCCGTTGAGGAAGGTCATCACCTCCATCGGCTCCAGGCAGTTGCACATGGAGGTGAAGCCAACGATGTCGGCGAACAACACCGTCACGTGACGGTGGCAGGTGGCCAGGGGCAGCATCGCGCTGCTTACTGGTGCCGGCGCGAACGCCGCCATCGGCGCTGCCGCTGCTACCTGCGGCGGCGGCGGCGCTGACGGCCCCGCCCCACCTCCGCCTCCCTTGCCCGGACTGCTGCCCAGCGATACCAGGGCACAGCTGCTGCCCACACCTCCACCAAGAAAGACTCCGGCCATGGAGGTCGCGGCAGCGGCGGCGGCGGTGGTGGTTGTGGGCATGTCCAAGTCCTCGGATGCCAGGGTGGCGGAGCCGGTGTGGGCTGTCACCTCCTGGGTGGCGGGAGCACCCCGGGTGCAGGTGGCAGCAGCAGGCTCGGCAGGTGCAAGGCCCCGGGGCAATGTAAGCGACCCAAGTTGGCCATGGCTTGGACGTGACGGCACCCGTATGACGCCCCGGTTCATGGCTGCGGATACCGGGAAGCGTGCGGCTGCTGCTGCTGCCTCGGCGGCGGCGTCGGCGGCAGCAGCAGTGGTATTGTTTGTGGGGTCAGCATCAGTGGGGGCAGATTTCGGATGGCGGGGTGTGGCGGGGGGAGCGGACAGGCCGCTCTGGGCAGCGATGACGCGGGTCATGTGCTCGATGGCTTGCCGCGGGAAGATCGCCTCCAGAAGCTGCACGACAATAAAAGGGGCAGAAGAGGGGCCGGTGGTGTGGAGTGTGTACGGCGTCAAACAGTACTCTGCAGGTCTGTATTCGGCATGCAGCGCCAAGCTAGCGGTAACAGGTGGGGTGCATGACAAGACACGGCAACATTGCCTCGCAGCTTAGAGTTGCATGGAAGAAACGACATGACACTCAACGCACCTTGTGTTCGTGTGCAAGCAGCGTCTCTAGCCGGACCTGCCGCTCATACAGCTCAGCGACCTGAGTCTCCGCAGCCACAGCCGCCCGAACCAGCTCGTCCACATCGTACGACACAAGCTGCAGGTACGGCTCATGCTGCCAACGACGGAGCCGTACGGGCGCTGCAGCAGCTGTAGCATCCGCAGCTACAGCAGTAGCATCAGCAGCAGGGGCAGCGGCTCCCTCCGGGCCCTCCTCAATGCACGGGGGCATGATGAGTCGCAGTCGAACCTGCATGCATACAGGGATCAGTAAGATGTTACGTACAGTATAGCATAAGGCGTAAATGCGTGAACATGCTTTGCCCATGAGACGTCATCGCGCACATATCCCAAGCTGCGACCGTTCCCGTTTTCGCAAGCACGCATCCTCCCCATGCCTTACGACCCCCCCACTGACCCACCTGATGCCAGCGGGCCCCAGCAGCCCCAGCAGAAGTCCCAGGCTCAGTCGCATCCCCGCCTTCCTCCACGCCGCCGCCCACCGTCCCATGGGTCGCCACCCCCTCAAACCCGCTGCTTGCGATTGGCCTAGACGAGCACCCGGTGTCCTCACCGTTGGTAAGCGGAAAGTTTCCTGGGGCTAGGGCTCTGCCCTGCAAACCCGTCGGACCCAGATCACTCCTGGGGGCTAGCGTGGGGCCAGCAGCAGCAGCAGCCGTAGCCTCCCAAGGAGCAGGATGGCCAGTACCCGCGGCGTAGCGCGCTGGGGCCGCCGCCGCCGCCGCCGTCGGCTGAGCCGTGTCGTACACTCGGAGCAGCGTTTGCACGCGGCTGCGGGTGTCGGACCGGCGCACGAAGCGGTGCTCGTTAACCGCAACGTCCGGTCGTGAAACCCCCGCCTGGTTTTGAATGTTATTAGGCTGAGCAGCCGATTGCCCCGATTGACTCAATTGTTGTTGCTGACCACTTTGCTGAGCTGCGGCTGCTAGAGCAAAGGTGAAGGGTGACGCCTCTGCATCTACAAGCTCTGCAGCCGCGGCCGAGTTGGTAAATTTGCCGTACAAGTCTGCTGAGGCCTCCGCAGCGGTCGCGGCTCCGGCTATTGCGGCGTGCAATGAAGCAACCGTGGTAGCCGCTTCCAGTGCAGCCATCACAGCCGGCGAAGCCACCTGCTGACGCCATGGCAGGGACGGCTCCTGCTGCTCCTCATTCGGCGCCTGAGCCCATTCAGACAGCGTCTGCAACGTGGGTGAGTTCTCACCAGAGGAGGTCAGGCACCCCTCAGCCTCCCCCTCCGTTATCGACGGTGGCGGCACACCCACAGACGACACGGGGCTGCGGTGCCCCGACGCATCCAGCCGGCCCGCGGTGAGCAGTGGGACGCCGCTGGTGCCCGTGCCGCCTGCGTTGGGGGCCTCCATGGCAGGGCCTTGCGGGTCGGCAGGGGCCACGACAGCCGAGGACGATGCGGCTCTTGCGGTCGCTGCACCGTACAGCGCAGGAGCCGCCAACACATGGGGCGCTCCCAACCGCCTTCCCTCGCTGCCCCTGCCTGAGGCCCTTGCGCCCAGGATTTCAGGGTGCTGCAAGATCAAGGCATCAGCAACGGCGGCAGCAGCACCAACAGCAGACGACGGGCTTCCCCCTGCGCCCTGTGCCCATTCAAGGGCGCTGCTTCGCATGCCTGCCCCTTCACCGTCGGGCATGCGATAGCGCTGTGACGCAAACGGACCATTGCGTGGCTGGTACATGGAGGTCGCGCTGTCCAGGATTCGCCGTACAACCGGATCCAACAAGCCGCTGCTGCCCTCCTGGGCCAATGCGCTGTGGCCGCGGCCCCACGGCCGCTCAGAAGGATCGTTAACCTCCATGAGTGCATGGGACATGAGGATGTGTTGGTGGGAGCTGTCGCCAGCAGCTAGGGCCTCCACCTCCTCGGGAGTCAGGGTAAGGCGGTCTGGCAGCTCCAGCGGAGTGGCCGACGAGGAGAACAACGCTCTGGAGGAGCTGTCATAGCCGCTGTCGTAACCGTCATGGCGCATGTCTGCATGGGAACTAAGACCCCTAAGCTGGCTGCTGGCCGTTGGCAAGGCTGTATGCGGGCGCTGCTGCTGCTGGCCCTGCGCTGGCTGCCGCTCCTGCAATACCTCCTCCGGCTGCTGCGGGTGTTGCTGCCGCTGCGCCGCTTGGAAGTCGTGTGGGTGCGACCCCGCGGGCAATGACTGGGTTTCAACGCTGCTGGGCTGCACATTGCCATGCGTTGGGGAGTCCAGGGGGGTTTGCTGCTGCGCTTGCTGCAGCGGAGCAGGGTCAACCCGCAGCGGCACGGTAGCAGCTGTCACCGCGATTTCGTCACCCTGGTCGCCACCTACGCCGGCCTCCTCCGCTCTGGCAAATGGGCGTTGACCCAAATCGTGAGGGATTGCCTCCGGAGAATGATGTAAAGCTCCAGGAGTCGGCAAAAGAGTGAGTGCCCACGCGTCGAGCTGCGTTCAGTGAAGCGCAGTAAAGCGAGTTACATGTCGCACCTTGCCGCACCTTGAGTTTGAGCTGCGGCAACTCACCTTGGCGCACTCACGCTTCCGCTGTTCCAGAAGGCTGGAGAGGAGGAACCCGGCGTTTTGCGGTCCCAAAAGCGTCGACAAGAGCTCGCGGCGCGATGAAAGAGCAGTTTCAAGTGCACCGGAACTCAACTCATACAGTGTATCCTCGATGCTGCCGTCCTGAGGCGCTGGCGCCAAGTCGTGTATGGCCTACGACAGGTGTCAGACAAGCGTAACGACGCTTATTTGATAAGCCATTGCACTGGTTAAGGTATGAGTATATACCTCTTACCCATATTGCTCGGGCAGCTGGGCTTGAACACTTAAGTTCGCTGCGGGTTAGGAAAGCTAACACATTATCCTTCTGGTTGTCGTGACCTGCCCGCTCATCCAAAACTCAGATAAACAGTCTTACCCGGACAAAGCACCAATAACTACGACAATAGGTAGGGCATCGCTAAGAAGCGACTCTGACATGTTCCCGAAAAGCTGCAGTGTTCCGAAACCCCTAGTAGGCAGCCAAATTCAACATGCCTGTCCTAGACATTTCGTACTAAAGCAAAGCAGAAACGTGTTGCCAGCAATGGTTTTGATACTTTGCAGCCCAACTGACGCGCTAAGCGTAACACCTAGGCAGAACTCGGACCTAAAAATACTCCCATTCGTTTTTACTAGATTCAGAAAAATTGTACATCTCATTCAGTCAGTCTAGTCCAGACATACATCTATTCCGTACTGTTCCCAACCAACGTAAGCCTACCTAATGCGCGAGTAGCCAGCTTGAGTGATATACCAGATCTCCAGGCTGATGCTGAACTGGAGGCGGCGGCAGGTGTGTCGATCGGAGGTAATGGGCTCATTCAAGGCATGCCGAGCAGGCGCAGTAAGGACCCATCCAGCAACCCATTTGGGCAAGGTTTGGTCGAGCTGTGCCGCGAAACTGAACTGATTATCATGAATGGTCGTGTGCCCGGTGACATGGAGGGTGAGTTCACGTTCTACCACGCCCACGGCCTTGCCTGCAGTATGATTGATCTTTTTGTCTGCACGCCTGCTTTGTTCTCGCGGGCGTCGCATTTGCAAGTGCTTGGCATCCCCATTGCTATAGAGGGGCCTAAAGTGGGATCGAGGCTCAGCGATCACTGCCCGGTGTCACTCACTCTGGACGTTGGATCAGGAGGAACGCGAAGGGGTGGCAACACGGGATCCTCTCGCCTGGGGAAACGTGAGTGGGAGCGGTACACGCGCCTATTTGAGGTAGAAGATGCTGCTGTCGTACAGAAGATTGACGAGGCTGTTAGCCAACTGGGCCATGGTCTTAACAGTACGGAGGTTGTTACAGTGATCTGTCGGGCTCTTAAGAAGGCTATTGACGCCACGTTTCGTCTTGAGAGGAGGCAAGGGTCCATTCCTAGTGCAGGCAGGACGGACAAGGATGCGCCTTGGTGGACACCTGAGTGTGCGGAAGCCCGTGAGGCCATGTTTGCTCAAAAGGCGCTCATGCGTGCTAACGGTCTGCTGGGGGATCAGGATGCCAGAGCTGAGTTCAGTCGGTTGCGCACGAAGTATCAACGTCTACGCAGGGAGGCTAAGGACAAGTTCCGGGTCATGCATTTTGAAGGAGTTATCGAAGAATGTCGGGGGGATCCACGGGCGCTGTGGGGTCGGCTGAATGGCAGATTTAGTCAGGGGTGCCCTATCACGGATGTCAACAGTTGGGGAGCCTATTTTAATGCGCTGTTTAATGGGGAAGTCAACGCGTTTAACGAAGTTTCCGCGGACACCATCCTTAGTACCATCAACGGTGTGCCACATGGGAGGGGAAGAGGATGGGTAAGGGCGACAGGCGATCGGGTAGCACGAGTCACCGCTGCCGCTGCGCTCAATGTTCCGTTCACCTTGGCGGAAGTCATTGCTGCGCTGAAGTCTTTGCGTAATAACAAGTCTGGGGGTTTGGACAGAGTACCGGCTGAATGTTTCAAGTGTGCGACGAGAGAGGTTGAGGGTAGAAGGATGTTTGTTTTAGCCCCTTACCTGCTCAAGCTACTAGAGCATATCCGCAGCACGGGGGATTATCCTGTGCAGTTTGAGGTCTCTGCGCTCACGCCCATCCACAAAAAAGGCGATGTGATGGAGAAGGGTAACTATAGGGGTTTAGCAGTGGGTGGTGTTTTGTCTAAGCTTTATGCGTTTATGTTGGAGCACAGGCTGTCTCGTTGGGGCGAGCTGGTGGGAGCTAGGTCGCCGTATCAGGGAGGTTTCCGACGCAAGCGGGGTACCTGCCACAACCTGTTTTTGTTGCGACATCTGACGGACAAACATAAGGGGGGGCGAGATGCAGTTGACCCCCTGTTCGTTTGTCAGATTGACTTTGAGAAAGCGTTTGACAAGGTGCCACGTGATCTCTTGTGGTTAAGGTTGGAGGAACGGGGTGTGCATGGCGCTATGCTGGAGGCTCTCAAGACTTGTTACAACAAGGTCATGATGCGTGTCAGGGTAGACGGAGTGACGGGGGATCCTTTTGAATCTTCGCAGGGAGTCAAGCAAGGATGCCCTCTCAGCCCTACGCTTTACGGGATTTTTGGCGAGGGGTTTGCTGACTATGTTGACGCTAAGGATAAGTGGCTCCCTGATGCTATGCGCGCTAAGCAGCAGACTCCCCATGCGGATGGCCGGCGTATCCCGTTGGAACTGTATGCCGACGACCTCAGCCTTTTCGCTACGACGCACAGACGGCTGATTGTGTTGCTTGCTGATTTGAGAGAGTGGTGTGAGGCCTTTGGGATGCGGGTGAATGTCCGTAAATGTGAATTGATGGTTTTCCACCCTCGTGCCAATATCCGCGAGGCTTTTGCTGCCCTTTGCCCCGTGGTGTGGACTTCTATTGAGGGAAATGCGCGAGTACCTATGGTTATTCCCTGGGTACAACGAGCCCGTTACCTTGGTTTGCACTTTGGTCCTGGCACACCGTTTGTTTCCTGCACAGAGGAACTGTTGACCTCTGGCCGACGTGCTATGTTTTCTCTTCAGCGTAAATTAAAACGCCTAGGTCTTTTGGTCCCTGCTGTTGCAGTTAAGTGCTTCGACGTGCAAGTCCGCTCCATCTTGTCGTACGGTGTCCAGGTGTGGGGGCCTGATGTGGTGCTGAAGCTAATGACGGACTGCGAGAATTCCGCGAGGTACTTTGACAGATCCTTGCGGGACCCAATGGTGCAGTTACAAAGGGAATTTCTTCGGGAGATTGCGGGTGTGAAAGTCTCGCCTGATAAGTTGCTGTTTAAGGAGTTTAACCAGCGCCCCTTGCATGTCTTCTGGCTGGAACTGTTTCTGAGGTTTTGGAATGACCTGGTCAAGCAGAAGGACACGGTCTACCACCAGGCGTTGCGAGGTGAAATTCGTTCGGCTCTCAGTACTGAGCATTATGATGGCTGGGGTTCTAAGGTGTTGAAGATTCTGAAAATGTTAGGGACGGATTTGACGGCCTTGGGGGGTGAGTTGGACTTGAATGCGCGTGTGGAACGTATTGCTGGCACGGAGCTAAATGTGTCTGCTCTCACTAAAAAGTTTGCTGATAGAATGGATGCGGATTGGGAGGATAGGAGTTTGGAAGATGACCCGCGGCTTTTCAACCCAGTAGACCCCGTACCAGGGGTTGGAGTCAAGATGTGCAGGTACAAAAATTGGATGGGTGACCCGGTTGACAGGGGGTACATTACTCAGCGGCAGCATGTGAACCTGATGCGTTTTCGGCTGTGTGTGTGGGGCATTGAAGCTAATCGCCCTAGGGGTAGGCAACGAGTAGCGCGTGTCTGTCCTATGTGTGCCGTGCAGGGGTCGCCGGGGAGAGTGGAAGATGAGAAACACATCCTCATTGAATGTCCCGCTTACGATGATTTGCGTGATAAGATATGGGAAAGTGGTGTCTCACGGGATGCTGATATGATTGCTGTCATGGGCATGGAGAATCAGGCATTGCTTGCTAGCGTAATCACTAGCATGCGAAGTCGCAGGATTGCGCAGACAGGGTTTATCATATGATTAGCGTTCTGTTTGTTGTCTCTTTTGTTTTACTTTTCTTCTTTTGGTTGTTTTCGCGTTTTGTGCTCGCGATCCATGAGCCTTCTGGCTCGGACGGATCTTACGAGCTCGGTACGAAGCTTGTAACACATACATACATACATACATACATTCCCTATGGTTACACAAGCATTCCTTTCGTTTTCATTCTGGTATCATTTTGGGGTCCTTTCAACTGTCACTGCATTCCGCTTTTACTCAATACCAACGCACTATACGAACTTTGAGATGATATCGATACCTGGTCTACGTGCTTGATCACACCACCCTACTTGTGCTGATACGCTAAGATGAGGAGACGTAATAATGTACCGCTGAGAATTTTACAAGCTGTCGGCCTTGCCGCTGTAACGACATGCCTGGTTGCTTTGTATCTCCGCCAAGAGAAAATATCCGCGATTGACTCCGCATCAAACCGGCATAACCCGCATAGAAAAGGTGTCTTGGCAAAGTCACCGGCGAAGTCGTTGGTCGCTGCACACCAGCCATCCCTGCCGCCTCTGCCGGAGCCATGGGGCTCGCACCACATGTACACCCGTCCAGGGGAGTACCAAGCTTGCCCCAGCGAGTTGATAGAGGGCTCCTGGAGGTCCCCTCGCTCCATGGGCAACGCCGCCCTCCCGTTCACCCTTGAGGCCCAGCGTGAAATCTACGCCAACCAGCACCCCAAGGACTGCTCCAAAGCCAAGTACCTGCTGTACCACGTGCAGCCCAACGGCATCGGCGCCGTCTTCCATGGTGCGGAGAGGGGCGGGCACATGCGTAGGAGTGAGAGGCAGTCTCGAGGAGCATGCGTGTATGTCTCCTTTTGCAGAGGACCCTTGACAATGCACCAGAGTTCCGATGGGAGACGCCTTGTCGTCTTTCCGCCACCGCCTCTCTCGCTTGCAGCGCTACGCTCTTCCCAGCTCACGGCACACACACCACCCCCCTGCCCTCTCTGCTCCCTGTCGGACACCCCATGCCCTACTTCCCGCCCAACACATGTCACCCAACCCGCGCCCATTACCCCGCCCCTCCCTCCCTTCCTTCCTCCCTTCCTTCCTCCCTCCCTCCCTCCATCCATCCCCTATCCCAGTCACCGGCGTGGCTCTGGAGTTGGCGTTAGACCTGGGCCGCGTCTTCGTGGAGGCGCCCGGCAGCTTCCTGGCCTCCAGCCCCGAGTGTGGCGGCAACAACACGCTGGACAGCTGCTACTTCCTGCCCTTCGCCGGCTGCAAGCCCAGCGTGGAGCAGGTGCGCGCCGCGCAGGCCGTGTACACGCTGGAGGATGCGGAGCGGCACAAGGACGCGGCGGTGCTGGTTGCCAACCACAATGCGCTGATGGGGGTGCGCGGCCGGCCGCCCAAGCGCTTCGCGGCGCGGCTGGCGGCCACGCCCATGCACCCCGAGAAGCTGTACTACTGGTGGCGCGCGCAGTCGGTGGCGTACATGCTGCGACCCAAGCCGGAGACGCTTGCGGAGCTGGCGCGGCGCAGGGCGTGAGTGGTCGGGGGAAAAAAGAAATTCCAAAGTGTGGTGTGATAGTGGTCGGGGGATGGAGGGGTCGGAGGGGAGGCGGAGCGCGCAGCAGGGGGCACGCTTGCGTGGACATGCATGCACATACCTATTGAGGGGGTTTTAGCCCGGCATTCCTCGTTCCTGAGAGCACAGCTGCGCCCCCCCTCCCCGTTGCCACCGCGCAGGAAGACGCTGGCAGGCCCCGCACCCGCACCCGGCTGCATCAGCGTGCACGTGCGGCACGGCGACAAGGGCGTGGAGGCGCCCACATTTGAAGACAAGGTATGGGCCGGGTGGGGGGCAGCTGACTGAGCTATAGCGCCGTCGGCCTTTACCGACATGCTTCACAGCTGCATCGGTCGTTCCCACCGAGTGCCTTCCTTTTGTTGCATTATGACAAATGGTGTGCGCATTACGACACGTTCGCATGCACCTCCCAACACCCCCATCCCCCCCGACCGCCCTCAGGAGTACGACAAGGCGGCTGCCAAGCTCATGTCGCTGGACCCACAGCGCTTCACCAACCAGATCTTCGTGAGCACGGAGGACCCCGACACCATCTCCTACTTTGCCAACGCCACCGGGCCCGACGGCAAGCAGCGCTGGCGCACCGGCTACACAGCGGGCGTGCCGCGGAAACCCGACAGGCGAGCAACCGGGAGCGAGGCACGGGGGGTCTTGTAGAGGCCACGGGGGGCCTTACAGGGAGCGGAAGGAGCGTGGATGGGCGATGGCACAGCAGCATGCGTGCTAGCGGAAGGCAGAGAAGGAAGCCAATGACAAAGATCCCTGCCTCGCGCTGACACTCCCCGCTCCTCCCATCACTCAGTCAGTCAGTTGTTTCCTCTTTACCTCCCATCCTTCACCTCCCCCCACCTGCACCCAGGAGCCGGCCCAACCTGTCGTACATGGCCGAGATCGGGTACTACAACGAGATGCTGAACTCGCTGCTCAACCTGGACCTGGCGCTCGAGTGCACCGGCTTCGTGGGCTCCATCTATTCAAACTGGGTCAGGTGCGAGCTGAATCTGGAATCGTCCCTGAAACCCCAGGGATAGCATGCATGCACTTGTGCCTTTGCCCGCCTGCTCTATCTGCCACCGTACCGGTGTGCGCCTCCTCTGCATGCATGCATGCAGGAGCCGTGCATGTACGGTTCCCCTCAGGTTTTATGTCGTACACAACATGTACTGGTGGTAGGGTGCCGTACGTGATCTCCCCACTCAGCCCGGCAGCCGTGCCTGGCCGCTGACACGTCCCCTCCCCCCGCGTGCTCATTGGTTGCCGCACCGGGCTCCCGGCTGCAGGCTGATCGACGAGTTGCGGTCCACACTGCGCTGCAAAGCTGACGCCGTGTTCACGGACGTGCACGACGAGAACCCGCACCAGATGGGGCTGAACTGGTAGAGTGGAGTGCAGGCTAGGTGTGCGGGGGCGAGGTGGGGGTGCATAACTGCCTTAACTGGCTGTAGCCCCTGATGGCGAAAGACGAACGGTCACGTGCGGGAAGACCGTGTAGTTACCGTAGCACATTGCCGCGCCATGCGGGAGAGCGGGGTTATTGTATACAGGATGTGACCGGGGCTGTGCTGCGACTTGTGCGCTCTATGAGGGGTGTGGCTTGTAGCGTGGCTTGCGAGAGGGACTGCAGTGATACTGCTCTCGTGATGAGGTTAGCTAGGCCTTAGGTAGACAGGTTGCGCGCTGTGGGGTAGGACGTGAAACAGCATGGACCGTGCTTTCGGATGCTGCGTGCCAGCGGCTGCTACATGACACCGCATGGTAGGCTGCTTTGGGGGGAGGCGACCCATATGTGAGCAGCCGCAGAGCGTTGACCTGGACTCCTGTTAACACGGCAGCCGCACCTGCACCGCGATTTCCTGGAGGACTTGTGCAGGGGGCGGCTGGAGGCTGGGTGCCCCTGACCGCCAGGACTTTGCGCGAATGCGTTACTCGACGGTTACCGGTATCCCGTATCCGGGTTGGAGTGCTTTTGTAAGCCGCTAATGGCAGGTCTTTGCCTTTCTTAATGCTTTTCATGTTATGCTTGGCGCTTTTTATGTGATGCTTGTCTCCAGGAGGTGGTGGCGAACATGTGCTGTCGCAACATCCATTCGCCTTGACCATTACTAACGCGACCAGGACTGGCTGCTTCATCTCTTTGCAACTTCAGTCCTAAAGTATTACTGGACATACCGTGGAGACAGATTACAGGGCCAAACCTGGGCGGTTACACAGGTTTGGACAAGACCAGTCATAGCTAGTAAGCGAAGATGAAGCCTGCTGCGTCCGCTTACGAACGCGCTAGGTCAGCCTTCGATTACTTTACTTCTGAAGAGGGTGCCAAGGTCGCTTTCATGGAAAACGCGGGTGGCTCCCAGGTCAGCTCGCTCGCTCGAGGCGTCGAGGGTACCAACCACACACGCTAATCCCTTCTCTGAATTGCAACCGGCACGCGTACTTCCATCGTCTGACCTTCTACGCCAAAATAACAACAACGCGCAGGTACCGAGATGCGTGGTAAACGCGGTTTCGGAGTACTACTCGCAACACTACGCGCAGCTGGGGGCTGGCTACGCTCGCAGCCAGCGCGCCACGAAGATTGTGAGCGACGCGCACGCCTGGCTCGAGGTGTTTATGAACTGCAGGGGGGAGGGCAAGGTGGGTGGGAGCCAGGGCGCACCAACCCCCGCGAGAGCCCTCAGACCCAAACCCTTGTTCACCCTTGCCCGGGACATTTCCCAAACTGTTGTGCTTGTACACTGCATTACCGGCTTCCGTCCGCATAGGTACATGAAACGACCCTTGAGCACATGCCGACAAGCTACGCCGCTCTTCTCCGCTACCTCCTACCACGCTACCAGGCTCCCTCCGCCCTCCTCCCTACCTGCCTCCCCCCCTACCGCAGGTCATCATCGGCCCCTCCACCTCCCAGCTCGTCGCCAACCTCGCCTCCGCCCTGCAGCCCCTGCTGGGTCCCTCCGACGAGCTGCTGTTGCAGCAGGCGGCGCATGAAGCGGCGCTGGGCCCCTGGGTGCGGCTGGCGGAGGGCCCCCGCGGGCCCCGCCTGGTGTGGTGGCGGGTGGAGGCGGGGGGTGGGGGCGGCAGCGGGGGGCGGCCCCCCCTGGAGCAGCTGCGGGAGCTGCTGCGGCCCACCACCCGGCTGGTGGTGCTGTCGCATGTATCCAACCTGCTGGGTGGGGGGGGGGCCGGGAAGAAGGAGGAGATCTTGGGTGGAGGGAGAGAGGGGTGGAGGGGGGCCGAGGGGTATGAGGTGGGTACTGGGGTGTGAGGTACTGGGGGACGAAGAAGGATGGGGTGGGGCGAGACGGCAGCCGGTGGGGCTCCTCCCGACACCCCCCCTTCCCTCCTGCCCTCTCCTCCCCTCCTGCCCTCCCCTTCCCCCAGGTGAGGTGCTCGACCTGGCCCAGGTGGTGCGGCTGGTGCGGCAGGTGGCCCCCCGGGCGCAGGTGCTGGCGGACGGAGTGGCCTTCGCCCCGCACCGGTGAGGACCCTGCATGCATGCCTGCCTGCCGGGGGGGGAGGGACGGGGAGGGGAGAAAAAATTATATAAAAGTGAAACAACAAATCGGGGAGGGGAGGGGCGCTAGGGGGGAGGGACTAACGACGTGACGGGGCCCCACTAGTGAGAGGAGGAGAGAAGGAGAAGGAACATGCTTTATACGACAGTAGCACCTTCCCGGTGAGGGGGAGGGAGCTGGAGGGGGGCCTGCATGTCCCCGAAGGTGGGGGTGGGGGCCCCCAGGGGCACCCGTACTCCCCCACCGCCCGCCTCCCGCCCCTCCGCCTCCCACCTGCCGCCCCTCCACCTCCCACCTCCCCCCCCCGCAGCGCCATGGACGTGTCCGGCTGGGGAGTGGACTGGTACGTGTGGAGTGCCTACAAGGTGTACGGCCCCCACGTGGCGGTCATGTACGGCAGGCGGGGGGCGCACGAGGCGCTGCTGGCGGGCGGGGGAGCGGGGCCCAACCACTACTTCGTGGATCCCCGGGACATGGGCGCCAAGTTCGAGCTGGGGGGGCCCAGCCATGAGGGCTGCGCGGGTGGGGGTGGGGGGTGGATGGGGTTGCAATGGCTTCGGGGGAAAGTAACCTCCATTGGCTCCATGCACCGTCGTTTCCACACTGGCCACCTCGTCATGTCTGGTCCTCCTGCCCCTCCTGCCCCTCCTGCCCCTCCTGCCCCTCCTGCCCCTCCTGCCCCTCCTGCCCCTCCTGCCCCTCCTGCCCCTCCTGCCCCTCCTGCCCCTCCTGCCCCTCCTGCCCCTCCTGCCCCTCCTGCCCCTCCTGCCCCTCCTGCCCCTCCTGCCCCTCCTGCCCCTCCTGCCCCTCCCGCCCCTCCTGCCCCTCCCGCTCCTCCCTCCCGCCCCCCGCCCCGGCTCCCGCTCAGGCCTGCTGGCGCTGCAGGACTACCTGCTACACCTTCTGGGGGAGAGAGGGGAGGGGGGGCAGGAGGGACAGGAGGGACAGAAGGAGAAGGAGGGACAGGAGGAGAAGGAGGGGCGGGAGGGGAGGGACGCCAGCTCGCAAGGAGAGCAGCCCTCCTCCCCCTCCTCCCCCGCCTCCCCCGCCTCCCCGCTGCTCGGGGGTGTGCGCATGCAGCGACGCCAGGTGGAGGCCGCCTTCGCGCTCATCACGTCCCTGGAGGCCCCGCTGCAGCGCCGCCTGCTGCCGTACCTCGCAGCGCACCCCGCCGTACGGCTGGTGGGGCCGGCGGGGACCGACCCGGCGGGTCGCGTGCCCACCATCAGCTTCCTGCACCGCTGGAAGAGCTCCGCGCGGGTGGCCCGGGAGTTGCAGGTGGCAGGGGGGGGGAAGGGGGGGAAATTATAAATAAGTGCAACAACACAACCCCAATCCCGAATCCCGACTCATGCAGTGAGCGCATGAGGGGGGGAGGGAAGGGTGGGGGAGGGAGGGGGGAAATAGAAAAGTGATGCAACGGAATCTCCATCCCATATCCCAACTCATGAGGAGGGGAAGAGGGAGGAGAGGGCGAATACTGGGGATGGGAGGTTAGGAAGGAGGGAACCAACCGTGTGGCATGTAGGCTCCACCTTGGGTTGGTTGCATCGTGGTTGTCGGCCCAGGGGTGGGTTCGAGAGGGGAACCCAGGCTGTGTGAACGCATCACACAGCACATAGCACGCATCCCACGTTCATACATCTTCACACCTAACACCAGCGCACCTTGCACCCCCCCTCCCCCCCTGACCCTGTCAAGGCTGCTGGCTTCGCGGTTCGCTGCGGCCACATGTACGCAAGGAGGCTCGTGGAGGCGCTGGCGGCGGAGGGGGGGCTGCTGGCGGCGGAGGCGGCGGTACGGCAGCGGGGTGGTACGACAGCGCCGGCGGAGGCGGGGGACGCAGGCGGGGGCGGGGACGCAGGCGGAGGCGGGGGCGGGGGCGGAGGCGGGGGCGGGGGCGGGGGCGGAGGCGGGGGCGGGGGCGGGGGCGGAGGCGGGGGCAGGGGCTTTGACATGCACCGTGCGGTTGAGGAGGGTGTTGTGCGCGTGTCGCTGCTGCACTACAACACGCCGGAGGAGGTGGAGGCGCTGGTGGGGGCGATGGAGTGGGTGCTGTGAACCGGGAGGTGGGGGTGCGGGGGAGGTGGGGTTTTCTGTTTTGAGGGGGTAACAAACGCATGGCCAGTGGCTCCTGTTGCATGTCATGCACGCATGCATGCGGCGGCAGGAGAGGGACCGTCCTTAACACAACTAAGGGGGGCGAGAAAGGGCTTACATGCGTTGCGTTGACGCACCCGGCGGGGGCTCGGACTGAGGCTGGTGGTTGTGGCACGTGGCACGTGGCCGGGTTGCCGTACTGCGGTGTTGCAGAGGCGAGGGGGAGGTGCGCCGTGCGCGGGCGGCGTCAGCGCCGGAGGAGGCACGCGAGTCGGTGGGGACAGCGACACGAGTGTTGGCTAGGGTGGGAACTGCTGCAGACAGCTCATAGGTTTGCAGCCACAGCCGGGCATCTCGTAGGCCGCGGGTATGGGGAGTGCTGTCTTGGGGGTTGCAAAGCTAGCTGGGGGGCAACCCCCATGTCACATGGGCCATGTGTCATGCCTGACGTCTACTCCTGATGCCCTGGGAGAGAGGCCGCCGGCTGGGTCCTGTACGGCAGTGGGGCAGCGGGCCAACGGAGCCATGCGCCTGATTGGGCGCCAGGCCGCCCGGCGGCGCTGCTCGCAGGTTTGTTGAGTTGGTGGGTGAGGGCGTGTTGAGGGACAAGAGAGCGGGGGTCATGCGGCAACGGTTGCGGGGCCACCTAGCTGAGCGGACTGCCATGCTGCTGGGTGCCGCTTTGTGGGTTCGTTCGTTGATGGGGCTCGAGGGAGACACGCACCATTGTGCTTATTAATTGGTACATGATTGGGGGTGCCGCCTCAGGGCTTGACGCCTGTAAGAGTTGCTCGAACCCAGCCCTGTCAGCAACGTGCATGCAGCTACTAAAGGAGGTGAAGGGGTATACGGCACCTTCCAACGGATGTACGGCACCTTCCACACCGCCGTACAACGGTACCCAACGCAGCCCCGCCACCGCCATCCCCCTCCAAGCGCACACCCGCTACACCCATCAAGCAGTCCACGCTCCACCACTGCTGCTGCTGCTGCTACCGCCGCCACTGCAACGCAGTATCAACGCCACTGTCAGGGCTCTCTGACCACCCGCCAGCAGCCCTGTTCCTGCTGCACCCCCAAGTTCCCCCTGTTGCTAACACCTCCACTGCGGCCTCCCCGGCAGCAACCACCACTTCGCCCGCTACCTCTACTGCTGCCCCTGGTCCCCCTGCCCGCCGCCCTGCTTCCCCAGCCGCTGCTGCCTGCTTGCCCGCAGCTGCGCCACCATCTGCGCCACCCGCTGCCCCACCTGCCGCCGCAGCGCGGGCCGGTATCCCAACAGGAACAGCAGCTCGAACCACACGAACAGCGGGGCCAACGCGAAGGCCTGGGGGACGCAACAGGGGCAGGGGGGGAGGAGGGGAGGTGGAGGAGGAGCGGGTGCATGGGCGCACGCCACAGGAGCGGGCCACAGCCCTCCTCATCATACAGCTCGTCAGTTTCCTCTTTTTACCCCTCCCCAGCCCGGCCCCGCCCCTCCCCTACCGCCCCCTCCCCGCCCCACCCCGCCCCACCCCGCCCCTCCCTCCCCCCCACCTGCACCACGCTGTCCATGAGTGCGGGTTTGCGCCGCTCCAGAACCGCATGCCCCGGGTGGATCTGCAGGTACCAGGACAGCAGCTGCGGGGGGCAGGGGGGGCAGGGGGGGGGGGGGGAGGGCGCACTACTTTGCACCAATGGGCATAAGTCAGTTAGCCAGTCAGTGGATAAACAACCTGTGCCAGCGCCTGCTACTACACCCCCCTGGAGCCGTGGGCAGTGTCAGTGTTCCGCGGCTCAGCTATGTTGAAGTTATATACAGGTGCGCCTGCACCCACGCCGCCTCCTCCCTCCCTCCCTCCCTCCCCCCCCCGCCTCACATGCACCCCCAGCGCCACCCCCCAGGGTGCCACCCCCGCCACTCCGCCGCCCGCGCTGAACACCGTGGCGCTCCACGCCAGCGGCAGCCCCAGCAGCACCGCCCAGGAGGCGCCCGCGAGCAGGTCCAGTGCCAGGTAGAAGGCGGAGTAGGCGGCGGCGAGCAGGAAGGCGGGGTTGGTGGGCTGCAGCGCGGCGGACCAGGCGGGGGGGAGCCAGGCGGGGAGCGGTTGCAGCCAGGTGGGGAGGGAGGCGGAGGCGGGCAGCAGCGGGCCGAGAGCGGCCAGCCAGACGAAGAGGGACCAGAGGATGGCTGGGACGCAGAAGAAGTGGATGAGTTGGTTGAGGGGGTGGGTGTGGTATGCGCCGTAGAAGGCGAGCTGGGCGGGGAGGTCTAGGGAGAGGCCGCCCATGGTGGCGTGTGGGCGGTGGGGGGCGGTGGGGGGCGGTGGGGGGAGATTGGGGAGCGGAGGAGGAGGGGATTGGGGTGGTGGGGTCTGGGCTTCCGGGGGTTGAGGAGCAGTTGGTGGTTGGGAAGTGGGGAGGGAGAGAGCGAGGGCGAGGAAGAGGGCAGGGGCTTGGGAGCCGGCGGGTGGGAAGGGCGGGGCTGGTGGGCGTGGAGAGGAGGGCTGAGCGCGCGGGAGAACGGAGAAGGGGGCCGGTAGCCAGGGCTGTCAGCTGGAGTAGTGGTTGCTGCGCCCCGTTAGCAGGACGACGACGTCTGCAGGCAAGCAGGCAAGAAGAAGAAAGAGATCTCTGAGGAGAAATAAGTGGTTGTGCTAGAAAGCTCAACGATGTCGTTCGCAAAAAGCTATACATTTTCAGCTGACGTGTAAAGAAGGAACAGAGAACTTAGGAGATGCCGCGGGCAAGCGTGCAGACGACATTCAGATCGCTAGTGAGTTCTTTGCAGGATGCTGGCTTAAAGGGCAGCAGGTGTTGCGTATAACCGTTGAGGTGGGTGTTGCTCACCTTTAGCAGCTGGTGCAACTTCAGACGCGCATGTACACTGTGCTGAAGCCCCTAGCGTTACTCACGCGTGTGCAATTTGCCCTTTTTCACTTGCAAGCTTGCAACAAGCGAAAGCAGACATCGGCAAACGCTTCGGAGAGTTCGGGTCGTACCGAAGTTCCCGAAACAGAAATTCGGTATCCGAAGCTACCCATGCGACAGAAATAGGCCCTCGTGCTCAGGCGGGCAGCCCCTTACAAGCCCCAGAGACCATTTTGACCCCCACCGAAGCACTGCGGACACACAATTACTGCAAAAAGGGTGCAATTTCTGTTCCCTAAGCCCTTAAATTCCAAAATTTTCTCCGGGGGCTTCGCCCCCGAACCCCCATTCAAGGAAAATAGGACAAGTACATGGATTGGGCAGTCAAGGAATAGGCGCGCCGCCCAAAAGCGTGTTTTTAAGAGCGCTTAGAGGGCATACCGAAATAGGACCTTCCCGAAGCCGAAATTCCGTGTTTGCCGACGTCTGAGCGAAAGATCCAAACAAGTCGGTTTCGGAGGATTATTTCCAGCGGTGCGTAGCTGCGTAGTGCGTACAGTTTGACTACGTGACAAGCTGCTTTCCCAGTTCGCCCGCTATCCTGGCCCTTCAGCTTTTTGGTTTTAAGAAACCGTCAAATGGTTGCGACAACAACCATGCCAAGCCCCAACTTGTTTGTGCTGGCGCCTGCCGTGCCTTAGATGCTAGCTGTCATATGGTCTATACATAATGTAATCATCTTGCCTTGTGCGAACATGCGGCGTAGGAGGATATGGGCGTGCTGACATACAATGACCATGTTGAGGCGCATCGCTGCGAGCGGGGCTAGCCTACTGCAGCACAACCTGCGGGCCAGCACCTGCGGGATTTCCACCTCTCCGTGGACTGAAGTCGCTAGGCTTATAAGCAACACGTCCAACAGCTCGCCAAGCAGCCCGGACGAAGCACATGTCATCCATGGCCCCAACACCGACAAGGCTGCGCACCAGCCTGCGCACCCACAGCCTCCTCTTCTCGACAGCTCTGGACCTGTAAGTCCGAGCGAGCATGCCACTGCTGGTCTGGATCGCCTCTGGCTGGACTTCCGCAGGTGAGCTGCCTCGCTGACTACATCGCTACAACCCATCACGGTACCTGTCGAATGCCAAGCCAAGCGAAGCCAAACCAGGCAAGCATCCCCTCCTATGTAGCTGCCGCCAAACCAGCTGCTGCAGCTGCTGCTGCCCCCTCCGACCCTGCAGGATCTCGCTGCTGGCGGGACCCATCCTCGCGCAGTACCTCATGGCGCACGCCAGCCTCGGTAGCCCTGGTAGCCCTGGTAGCCCTGGTAGCCCTGGTAGCCCTGGTAGCCCTGGTAGCCCTGGTAGCCCTGGTAGCCCTGGTAGCCTCGGTAGCCTCGGTAGCCTTGCTAGCCTTGCTAGCCTCGGTAGCCTCGGTAGCCTTGCTAGCCTTGCTAGCCTTGCTAGCCTTGCTAGCCTTGCTAGCCTGCTGCCCTGCCCACCCGCGTACCGTGCGCTCCTGCACGCCTGCTTGGCAAGCCTGCCCCACGATCCCACTCCTCATGCGCACCCCGCACCCCGCACCCTGCACCCTGCCGCCTCAAGCCTCCAGCCTCCAGTTGGCAACCTGCCAGACATCCACCCTTCAACTCGCCATCATCCCATGTCCCATTCCCGCCTCCTTGCCTCCGCACCCTCCCTCCGCACCCTCCCCATTCCCCTCCCCCTCCCCCCAGATCGACACCGCCTTCATCGGCCACCTGCCCGACCCCGCGCTGCCCCTCAGCTCCCTGCTGCTGGGCGGCTCCCTGGCCCTGGCCTCGGGACACCACCTCATGTACGGCCTCGCAGCCGCCAGCGACACGCTGTCGGGGCAGGCGGCGGGCGCACGCAACGCCCGCGCACTGGCTGCCAGCCTGCACCGCTCGCTGGCGGTGTGCGGCGCGGCGGCGGTGTGCGTGACTGCGCTGTGGTGGGGCGCGGAGCCGCTGCTGGGGGCGCTGGGGCAGCAGCCGGACATCGCAGCAGGGGCGGCGAGGTGAGAGGTGAGGGAGGGGAAGGAAAAGGGAAGGAGAGGGGAAGGGGAGGGAGGGGAGGAAGCGTGGAAGCCGTATCAGACACCTGGTGACCGGGCCCTGTGCTGCCGCCGGCGCTCCCTTCAGGTGAAACCACACGCCTTTACACCCGATGCTACGTCTCCCTCCGCTCCTCCGCCCGCTCCCCTCCGCAGGTACCTCCGGCTCACCCTGCCGGCGCTGTACGGCTACACGGTGTTTGACTGCGTTGACCGGCACCTGGTGGCGCAGGGGCGGGTGGCGCCCGGGGTGGCCATCACGGCGGTCGCGACCGCCCTCACACCGCTGTACTGCTGGCTGGCCATCGTGCAGTGAGCGCAGGGGGGAAGGGCCGGGCGGAGGCAGAAAGGGAAGCGGGGCGAGGAGGGGTGCGGGCCTGCGGGGAAGGGAAGGCATTGGGAGGGTGAATGCGGATAGGGAGCGGTCATCAGAGCGCACGGAGTAAAGGAGTGGTGTCCCTCCTCTCCCTCCTGCTCCTGCTCCTCCCTCCGCCCGCCCGCCTCCTCCCTGCCAGTCTGGACCTGCAGCTGGACGGTGCCGCCGCCGCCTACAACGCCACCCAGCTCACCAGCGCTGCGCTCTCGCTGGCCTACCTGCGCTGGCGGGCCAGGCGGGCCGAGGAGGTGTTGAAGGCGGCGGCAGCGGCGGGAGGGGGGCGGGAGGGGGACCGGGTCAGGGCGGCGGAGGAAGTAGCGGAGGCGGAGGCGGCTGTGCTGGCGTTGCGGCCCACTGCCGCGGCGCTGAGCGGGTGGGGGCCCTACCTGGCGCTAGCGCTGCCCGCCACCCTCATGACGTGCATGGAGGGCTGGGCGCTGGAGGTGGGGTGGCGGGTAGCGGGTGGCGGGTGGCGGGATGGGGTGGTGGTCGCTGCACGTGTGTGCTCCTGTCAACTCAGCTCTGCAACCCCCGGTTGGTGTGTTGCATGCGTTGCTGCGGGCGCGTGTCTACCTACGTGAGCAAGCCTGGCTGCGGCCTCTCTGGTTGCGGCCTCTCTGCCCCCTACCCGCTGCCCTCCCCCAACCGGCATGCAGTCCTTACCCTGCTCCCCCCCTGCCCCCCCTGCTCCCCACCTGCCCCCCCTGCTCCCCACCTGCCCCCCCTGCTCCCCACCTGCCCCCCTCCCTCCCCCCCAGGTGCTGGTGTTCCTGTCCGGCCGCCTGCCGCAGCCCCAGGTGGCGCTGGCGGTGTGCGGGCTGTGCATGCAGGCCAGCACGCTGGTGTGGCTGGGCGGGGCGGCGCTGGGGACCGCCACGGCAACCAGGGTGGCCAACGCGCTGGGGCAGGTGCGGGGGTGCGGGGGCGGGTGCGGAGGTGCGGGGGCGGGTGTTGTGAACGGGCGTGCTCTCGGTAGGCAGGGCGCCTTGGGTTGACTGGGGTGCTGGTTGCTTGGCGCGTGTGCGGTCGTGTGCGGCGCGTGTGCCTAGCTGGGCCACTGAGCCACCAGGGGCGACTGGGCGCACGGGGGCGGCGAGGGTAGGTTGAGGGCCGGCGTATGGCGCGGCGTGTGCTGAGGAAGTTGTGTTTCAGAGCTGTCTTGGCTCGTCAGGTCGGTTCTCATCTTAACTGCTTGAAGCCGACTGAAGCCAACTTGACACCAACGCGGTCCCCCTCCAGCACCTGAAACCCTAGCACCCGGCCTTCACAACTGCCCAGCCACCCCTGTCACGGTGCCTCCCCCCCCCCCGCCCATGTTCCACCGACTCCTGGTAAGTACTACTTTTTGGTAAGTGCATTCTGTTCTTTCGGTTAAATTCTATCGGGTAAGGTGGGATGGACCGGCTACCATGTTTGCACCCCATGGTGAAGCCTTGTCATACAGCTCGTCAGTCGCTTCGTCAGTGTCTCATCATATATATTTTTTTACCCCCGCCCCACCCCCCCACCCAGGGTGACGCCGCCGGCGCCCGGCGCCTGTCGTACACCTCTCTGGGCCTCGTGCTGGCCAGTCAGCTGCTGGTGGGGGGTGCCGTGTACGGCAGCGGGGGCGGCCTGGTGACGCTGATGACGAGCGAGCCGGGGGTGCGGGCGCTGGCGGGGGAGGTGGTGCCGGTGCTGGCGGCGTGCTGCGTGTGTGGGTAGCTGGGTGGGGAGGGAGAGGGCGGAGGAATGGAGGAGGAAGGGAGGAGGGTGGTTGGTGTAAAAGGGGGAGCAGATGGGGAGAGCGTTGCGGCAGGGTGGTGGTGCTGGTGGTGGCGGTCGCTGGCGGGACGAAGGCCCCATGTGAGGCCCACATTTCGGTTGGCGGACAAGCCGCAGGCAGGGGGGGTGCGACGTCCACTGGAGGTGCCGGTGTCTAGGAGAGCGGCAGTGGCTAGGAGAGCCACGACGGGTCGTGTAGCCCATGTGGCTTACACGACCCCGCCCTCGCTCCCCTCAGCCCAGACTCCCTCTTCTCTTCCTTCCTCCCCTACCTGCTCCCACGTCATTCTCTTTCCGCACCCCCTCCCCCTCCCCTCATCCCCCAGTCGACGGCCAGAACGTGGTGCTCTCCTCCATCCTGCGCGGTGCGGGCCGGCAGTGGCTGGGCGCCGGCTGCAGCCTGGCGGGCTGGTGGGGGGTGGGGGTGCCGCTGGCCTACTACCTGGCCCTGCCGGCCGGCATGGGCGTGTGGGGGCTGTGAGCGGGGTTCGCGGTCGCCTCGGCGCTGCAGGCGGGGGTGCAGTGGGCGGTGGTGGCGCGGCTGGACTGGGAGGCGGAGGTGCGGCGCGCGAGGGAGATGGTTCGGGAGTCGGAGGGGGAGGGGGCGGGAGGGGAGGGGGAGGGGGGAGGCACAGGGGTGCGGTGACCGGTGCGAGTGGGGGATTGCACCGGCTGGATGCGTGGGGGGTGCTGCGGTACCCCCAGGTCCTGCAGCAGCAGCGGCAGCAGCAGGTGGTGGTGGCGGTGGCGGTGGTGGTGCAGAGGTGAGGCGTCGGCCACCTGGGGGCGGGCTACGGTGGCAGCGCAGCCCTCCAGGCAGTGTACGGCAAGTGGAGCTGCTGGTGTTGTTTGATGCGGTGTGGGCGGTACAGTGGTGGTAACCTTGCAGTGCTGGTTGGCCCGTGTGGCACAACGCACACCGGTTTGGTAGGTGTTCTGATTTCAACAATCCGTGGCCCTGTACTTTGTATAGTACGAACGAACGTAAGACCCCAGCTGTTGGCAACAGTGTGAGTGTGCGGGGTTGCTCCCAAATAGTTGTCCCTTGGCTACTGGCTGTGGGTTTTGCAAGGATGACCAAACCTGTGCCACCGGCAGGGCACGGTTGTACTCGTAGCAAACATGATTATCCGACGTTGCTGTACGTAGTTTTGCAATGGCGCTGAACACATGAGGTCATGAGTATAGCGTAGGCGGTGTATATGTGCCAACCGCGGCGAAAGGTGTAGATCGGGCATGCGCGTCATGCCAGTGAGGGGAGAGGAGCAGGCGAGCGGTGACTTGGGCGTGGGGAAGTGTATGAGTTTTTTCCCATAGGAGCAGCCTTTGGAGGACTGGTACAGACTATAATGTTCATAGGAGATTGATTAATGCCATAAGTTTGGCGATCGGTGGCTACCCCTGACGGTTGCATGATGCCGTAGAGTCATTGGCGATACGCTTTATTGTTCAGCTGTAAACAGCACAACCTGCAGCATTACTCTCTGGCTAATCCAAACCAACACAGCGGGACGCAAATGCAATAATAGGAAAAAATGCCATCGCAGGCCACTTTTAAGATAAAGCAAAATACCCCGGAGGGCGATAAACTTGAGAAACGTATACACGAACAGCTTAAGTCAATATGGGATCCGGCAGCGGACGCCACGGTGGCCAAGTACTTGACTGCGATGCTGGCCAAGGGCTATGAGCGCAAGAAAATACACCTCCAGCTTAAGGCGATCGTGCAAGAGGATGTTTCCTTGGAGCTTCTTAACTGGTGCGTTGTTCCGATGGTTGCTTCTATAACGTGGCTGGGGTTGGTTTTTATGCATGGCCTGGTATGCTAACAATTGGCCCATTAAACCGCAGGCTTTACACGCACCTGAGGCAGCATGGCAAAGAGTATCAGAGCAGGGATACTTCCAGCAGGTCAGCTACGTCCAGACCACGATCGTGTCGCAGCACTGTCGGCAACGTTATAGTCTACTCGAGCAGCTTTCTGAATCGTCTTCGTTCATTTGCAGCTCCAAGCCAAATGCAAAGACGCCGGCTAGCGCTGCCAAGGCACTGCATCCAACGGAGGTAGGGTGTTACCTCACAGTGCTGTATCCTTTGACAACCACTCACACTGTTTCATCTTGTTCGAGTAGGACGAGCTACGACTCGAGGATCTGGAAGCGCAGCAGCTAGAGGGCTCGGACCTTGACGACGAGGACCTTGGCGACGGCCAACATGCCCCGAACAGCGAGGCAGCCGAGGAGGACAGGGGTGCTCAGCCTCAGGCTGAGCGTGCCAGCCAAGAGCCGGCAGGCCCGCCTGCAGATCGCGATAGCGGTGCGGCTGGGGCTGCGGACGCCTTTAAACCAGGGGGCTCTGCTGCCCAAGCCGCAGAATCGCAGCTGCCGCCAGCAAATGATGCTACCCCTGCCGCTGGGGCCTCTCACCGCAGCGAGCGCCGTGCGCGCCAGCCCATACCTGTTCCCACCTTTGCTGAGCCCCGGCGCCCGGATATGTCTGCTGCTGCAGCAGGGGTCAATGGCGCTGAGGCTCAGCAGCAGGATGCTGGGCCCCGTGACAACGGCACGGCCGGCAGCACCCAGGCGGCGCCTGCCCCCGGGCCCTCCCAGCAAGCTGCGCCCGCGGTGGAGCGACGGCGCCTGAAGTCCTCCGTGGTGCTCGACTGGGACTCATGGCAGAAGCAGAAGCAGCCAGAAGAGGGAGAGCGGGGGACGGGCGGGAGCAAGTCACCCAAGGTGGAGCGGCACGCGTTGCTGGACCGGCCGCTCGCGGACATGGCGCGCAGGGCGGAGCAGCCGGCGTCGCGGCAGCTGCAGGAGGATGAGCGGGAGCGGGGTCGCAACCGGGATGGCGGCCGCAGCCGGGATGCGGATGCCGAGGTGGGTAAGCGGAGGCACGAGGCCGAGGCGGGACGGTCGGGGTCTCGCCAGCGGGACCGCGACGGCGACGCGTCGGCACGTCGTGGGCACGAGCGAGACGGCGAAGACGGCGGCGGCCGGCGCAGGGGGTCTGCGGGGCCGGGCGGGCGGGACCGCAGATCCCGCTCACGATCCCGGTCGCGGTCACGATCGCCCCGGGGCCGGCGGCCGGCGCGGGCGCCGATCACCGCGCCCGCAAACCTGCTGAAGACGGCTCTGCGGGGCGTGGATGCGGCACCGCCGGTCGCACGGGGTGCCTCGTCGCCGCCGCCGCAACGAGAAGGTGCAGGCGCGGGCGGCCCTAGGCCTAGTGTTTTCGCCCGTTTGGGTGTGGCGGGCGCTGCGGGAGGAGAGGATGGGTCCGCCCGAATTCCGGTTAAGGAGCGCCTGGGAGGTAAGTCTGGGTGTTGGTCAGGAGCGCGGACATTGCTAGCAGCCTCTTAAGGGACGGTGGGGTAGCGAGGCCGTGACGAATGCGTGCTCCATTGCTGTGCACCATGGCTATGAACAGTCGCCACAGCAGCTCGTAGCTGCCCATGCATCCTGATACGCATGCACTCCCGCACTGAACGCTCTCACTGCGTGCCCTTGCTCACACTGATGCGGAAGGATATGCTTTACCCCTTCAGCCATGGAGCCTGGGAGCCCTTGTGTTACCCGTTGCCATGATGTTTGCCCGCGCAGACAAGCCTCAAGACGCTGCGGCTGCTGGCCGGAAGCGCGGCCTGGAGGGCGCGGCGGGTGAGGGTGCTGGCGACGCAGCCATCTTGGGATCGCCACCCAAGGCTGCGCGCGGCATGCCTGGGCAGAAGCTCCAGCCGCCTGCCGCCGCCCTGGATGACTCGCAGCGGGGACCCGCCTCCACCTCCGCTGCTCCGGCGGCACGTCAGCGCCGCGGCACCTCCCCCGCGCTTCCCGGCGGTGGCGGAGGTGCTCAGCTGCAGCCGCCGCAGCCGTCCAAGCAGCAGCAGCAGCCACCTCGGCAGGGCGGCTCTGGGCAGCACGCGGCGGCGGGTCCAAGCGGCACGGGGACTGCACCTGCGGCGGCGGGCGCGGCGGCGACCAGCGGCGCCGACTCCAAGGATGCGGAGCTGGAGGCCCTCCGCCGGCAGATGGCCGCCATGCAGCAGCAGCTGGCGTTCATGGAGACCGCCAAGGCCCAGCAGCAGCAGCAGCCCCCCGCGGAGGCGGCCCAGCAGCCACTGCAGGTTCGGGCGCAGGGCGGGCGCGGCGCGGCACCGGCGGCTGCTGGTGTCATGGTGGCCCCGGGCGGCCGCGGCGCCGGTTTGGACCTGTCCAATGTCGTCATGGAGGGTGGGTCGGGAGACGATGTGTTTATCGAGGGCGGGGCGGGCTCGCCGCCGCGGCAGGCGCCCATGCAAGCGCCCATGCAGAAGCCGGAGCTGGCGATGAAGGCTGAGCAGCAGCGGCTGGCTGCGGCGCAGCTGGAGGCGGACATGCGGAGCCTGGTGGTGGAGAACGTGCACTTCATGGTGAACGAGCAGGTGCTCGCGGCACACTTCAGGTGAGGGAATATCTCGACGGATTAGGGTTTGGGCGTGAGCGTGTGGGGTGAGCTATCACGTTGGCTGTGCAAGGGTGGGCGCGCTTCGCCTAACAGTGGTGTGCACATTGGTGGTTTGGGCTGGGGTTGGTGTGCAGTCCACGTGCATGCCTTTATTACGCAGCTACAGGTGTTCTGTTTAAGTTCAGGATAGGGTGGGCATTGAAAGCAAGTACGCCTTGCGCTGAACTGTTCCTCCAAGCATGCGCACAAGGGCTACTATGCCTCCTTTGGTGTTCAGTTTTTTCGCCTAACTATGGACGGTGGGCATTGACCCCTTCAAGAGTATAGAATCAAAGATACCACGCCTTTCTGCCCATCCAGTGTCGCGGGTCCGGTCAAGAGCGTCCACATCGTCCGCGACAACTTCACGCGCCGGCCCACTGGGGTGGCGGTGGTGGAGATGGCCACGGAGCAGGCTACGCAGGCTGCTGCTGCACTGTCTGGCTCACTGCTGGTGAACTGCCCTATCGTGGTGACGCTCAAGGCCGCGCTGTTGCTGCAGGGCATTGCTATGGGTTCCGGTCCAGTGGGTATGGGGGCTGTGGGAGGGGCTAGGCCGGTAGGAATGCCGCAGGTAGTCATGGGCGCCGGGCAGGGCATGGTGGGTGGTGGGCGGCTGAACCCGGCAGCACCGCCGTTTGTTCCCGCCAAGCCTGCTGCAGTGGTTGCGGGTGCTGATTCGACAGGTGTTGGCATGGCCGGCAGTTCTCGGCCATCGTGGCCTAAGCCCAGCGGGGCTGCCCAGCCTGGTCGCGGTGTGGGGCCGTTTGCAGGGGGGCCGCGACAGTTTGCGGGTCCCAAGCCGAACGTGTGGGTGAGAGAGATGAAGCCAAGTGCTGACGCTGGTAACCAGGGATGAGTAGCTGGTGCTGAGTTTGGTAAGAAGGCCTTGAATGGTTGTGCGCTAAAGGTCCGGACTTGCAAATCAGCTCCTCATTACAATCAGGTCCTGAACGTCGCCGTCTTGGCTGCTTAAGGCGCACGACCACGCCCTAATGTACCAACATTGCACTCGCTACTAATGCACACCGTTGGATTGTGCGCACAGTCCGGCAATATAATGTCGAGCTCTGCCCAAAAGTCCGGAACCCATAGGAAACCGATTAAGGAACGTAAACCACCCGTCATATCCACCTATCTAAACACCATTAACAGCAGTAAGCTTATGCCGAGGCTCCCCTTGGCCGGAAAACGGCGTCCGGCTGCTGGCCAACGCCCTTTAGTGGTGGTGCGCCTTGCCATGGGCCTTGGCGTGCAGCTCATCAAGAGCAGGGGGCACGTCGGTCATGTGAGGGACCTGAAATGGCAGGAACAGCGCGTGTCAAGTTGCACTCACGACACCATGGCCATGGCTGCACAGGCTAGCTCGCCGCCGCTTGACGCACCTTAGGGCACCGGGTAGGGTGGCGATCCGGGTTCTGCAGGTAGATAACAGGCGTGGCATTGTACTCCGCTGTCGAAATCTCCCGGGTGCCAGTCGCAGGCCGGCCCGTGCAAGTCTGCAGGTAAACGACTGCACCCACAAGGGCAGCAATGCCCGTGGGGAAGCTGAAGTTGGCGCGCGTGAAGTAGGCCGCGTAGCTCATTGTATCAGTCGCAGCAACAACAGGCGCTCAACCGCTTCACTAGCGTAAGGTCGTCAACGAAAGGCACAATGTACACAAGGTATAATGGATGAATATGTATGCGCAAGGGCCGGATTCCTTTGTCGTGCGCAAAGTCGTGCAAACTGCATCGCAAGCCTTGCCCAGGCACTCTAACAGGGAACTCGCAACACCTTCTTTGTTTATGCTGTGATTACAATCGTATGCATATAATCCTGCCTTCCAACAACACCACTCGTGACGCGCCCTTCACCTTACTGGTTCTAATGTTTTTGTTTACTTAACACGGCCGTGAACCCAACACTCCGCTAGCATGTAGTGATCTATGCTGGGTTGCCATTGTACCCTTGGCCTTGGAGAAGGACGTGGAGTACCTGCTGCAGCATCGTTACACTATTGTTAACTTGCGTCATTAGAGAAGGCAGCTAATGGATTCAACATCGACGACATCCATGTTGCTGGATAGCACCAGGCCGGGACGAGGTGGCAGCGTTTGCACGGACACAGATGTGGCTAGTGACACTACTAGTGACATAACATCCGCGTCTGGCCTTAACCATGGATCGCTTGCTGACTACCAGGTGCGTGTGCGGGTGGCCGTCCAGCCGTGCTTGGTGCCCCCGAGTGCTTAACCGTCTCCCCCCCCCCGCAGCTCGACCGGCTGCTGGGACGCGGGAAGTACTCCCAGGTGTACCTGGCGAGGGAGATTCAAACTGGGCAGCTGGTAGCAATAAAGCGGGTAAGGCGGCAGGCCTGCGCCGGTTTCCCTAGCCTACCAATGGGTGCAAGGGCTGGAGGTTGTGGCACCAGGGGTCCTCGGCACGCAGGGTTTTGTCCTATGCAAGAGGGTTCGTGACATGCCTGCATGGCGCATTTGGGTCCCTGTGCTCTGGTATCGCCAGTTTGCAATGTGCTAGTAGCACTCAAGCGTCGTCATGGCTATGCAGCTTACTGAACGGGGCGTGTGGCAGCCTTTCCCTGGCGTCTCCCGAGCGTACGCCCCACACTGCACGGGCTGTGAGCACTCGTGGCTGGAGTCGGAGTGGCGAGGCAGCCGAGGGGAGCGGCCGGGTCCCGCTACTGCCACCTGCCGTAACCACACACAGCACCGGGGTCTCCAAGCAGGGTGGGGCGGAGCCGAGCTTGCAGCGTCACTGGTGTGCGGCGCTCCTGCATGAGAAGCCTGGCTGGGTGGCTGGGTGGCTGGCTGGCTGGGGCGCATGCAGCAGCTGCGCTGGGTGCATCCCCGCCCCTCTGCTGCTCCTGGACTGAGACCACAGGCTCGGGCAGTCTGGCGGGCCGACAGCGGTGTGTGCCCCCTCGTGCGCCCCCGCGGAGCTCCTGCTGCCCTTCCACACCACCGTAGGAGGACCAACATGCACCGCCACAGCCCAACCCGCATCTCCCCACACTCTCACCCTCCGCCTTCCCGCGTCCCAACCCTCCTCCTCCCTTCACCTCCCTTTCCCCAATGCCTCCCCCACCCCCCCGCAGGTCGAGATCTTTGACATGATGGACCAGGCCAGCCGGCAGGCGTGCGTGAAGGAGGTGAAGATCCTTCAGAACGTGGAGCACCCCAACATCGTCAAGTGCTTCCGCTCCTTCCTGTCGGAGGCGGACAACGAGCTGGTGATCGTGCTGGAGTGGGCGGAGGCGGGTGACCTGGGGCAGCTCATCAAGCAGCGCGCGGAGGCGGGGCAGCTCTTCGCCGCGGAGCAGGTGTGGAGGCAGTTCCAGCAGGTGAGGGGTGAGGGGGAGGTGCTCCCGTTGCTGCCCTCCTGATGCTCCCGTTGCTCCTGCTCCCGTTGTTCCCATTGGTCTGCTGCCGATGGCTCTGCCGCGATGTGCGCCACGTGTGGTGGTCCAGGTCTGCAACGCGCTGAAGCACATGCACGACCGGCGCATGATGCACCGCGACCTGAAGCCCTCCAACATCTTCGTGACGGCCTCGGGCGACCTGAAGCTGGGGGACCTGGGCCTCAGCCGGTACTTCAGCAGCAGGACACTGCAGGTGCGGGAGGGGGGGAGGGGGGAAGAGGCCGGGGCTGGGAGGGAAGGCGGGTGAGCGGGAGGGACGTCGGTGGGTATGGTGACCCATGGGTCTGTCGGGTGTGCATACATTGGATTGCATGGGTACTGCACCGATCTCGGGCCACTTGTATTATGCTCGTGTGTGGCATCCAAGGGTCAGCGCCATGTCTGGAAGGCCTCCCTTCTTCCGTCGTCCTCCTGTGCTGGCATGCCTGCACGTCCATGAGCCCATGCAAGAGTGGCTTACCTGGTCGCACCCTCCCTCTCCTCGCTGCACAGGCGCAAACGACCGTGGGGACACCCTACTACATGTCGCCGGTGGGTCGTGATGCGGCTACGGGCGAGTGTCATGGGGGCAATGCTGCTGCCACATGCGAACTGACGCGCTTCCCTGGGGTTGCATGCGGGGCCTGCTGGCCTCAGGACTGGACTGCATTCGCTCCTTCCAGGCACTACGGTAGCTGCTGACACGTACCCGTGCCCGCCTGCTCCCGGTGCCCCGCAGGAGGTGGTCCGCGGTCAGCCGTACGACTTCAGCTCGGACATCTGGAGCCTGGGGTGCCTGCTGTACGAGCTGATCGCGCTGCGGAACCCCTTTTACAAGGTGCGGTGCGGTGCTGAGTAGTTAGGTGGGAGTGCATGCTTGCATGCAGGTGGTTGGCATGATAGGGGCACCTGGATACCGGGGGCGGGGCGGCTTGGGATGGTGACATACCCGCCAGCAGCCCCACATCGCCCCCCGCCCCCCACCCCCGCCCGCAGGAGAACCAGAGCCTCTACGCGCTGGGCAAGTGCATCCAGAGCTGCCAGTACGAGCCGCTGCCCGACTCGGTTCCCGAGGAGCTGCGGCAGCTGGTGACTCGCATGCTGCAGCCGCTGCCGCACGCGCGCCCCAGCATCGCCCAGGTGACCGACTACGTGAACAGCTACATGGCGCAACAGCACCCCAACAGCAACAACGCGCAGCAGCAACAGCAGCAGCAGTACCTGTACCAGCAGCAGCAACACTTTTTCTCGCATGCGTTTTCCCAACCGCCGCTAGTGCAGCCACAGCAGCAGGTGGGAGGCGGAGGGGGAGGGGGAGGGGCAGGGGGAGGTAGGCACGTGTCTGGGTCGGGTGCGGGGCTAGCTGGGTCGTCAGTAAGTGGCGGTGTGGACCTGGGGGTCACAGGATACAGCATTCAGCTGACGGGGAGAGGCCTCAACTCCACATTACCGCGGTAGCAGGGGCGGGGCTGCAGGTTGGGGGGGAAAATATAAATAAGTGCAACAACACAGGGGGGGGAGGGTTGTGGGGAGAGGGTGCGTGGGGTTGTGTCCGGTGCGGTGGGGAGGCATGCAGGGGGGTCGAGCGGTGGCGTGGGGGCCTAGGGGAGGGGGTAGTTGTTGTTGCTGGGGTTGAGTGCATGGGTTGCAGCAGCAGGAGGTGGTGCATTGGAACGTGAGGTGTGCGACCAGGAGCATCGTGAGCCGCAAGTGCGGTTGAGGTGTGACAAAGACCCTGCGGCTCCGAGGCATGGCGATGAGTGTGGACAGCCTTATATGCATAGATAGCAACAAGTGGTTGCGTGAGTGTGCGTGCTCGACAGCGCACGCTTACATCCCAGCGTACGTCCGGCTTCGTCCGGCTTCGTTCTGTCATCCCTGTCCGTAACGGTGAAGCGGGCCCCGCGCTTCTCCGGTTGACAGTTAGCAGCAGCCGTACACAGCGTAGTAGCACTCCAGACAAATGCTGGTTCCGTATGTCTACGACTGCTGTCAGTGGTTGTACTTCTTGACACACGTTTTTGGGGGAGCACATGGAGTCCGTGGCGCAATGCCATTTGTGATGTACATCATGACCCGTGGGTCACTGTTATAGAGGGTGTGACCCGCACGTGGCGCCCCTAAGGCGGTCGGTTAGGAACAACGGAGGGTTCTTTCTATTGCACTCGAGCGCTTAGGAGGAGGGTAACGCGCTTGGGTTTAGCTTCCATTGGCATGGCGCGGAAGTGGTGGTGATGGTGTCGCCGCTGGTGGGGTCCACACCGCGACGTGAGAGTGCACCCCGCACTGACCCGGCAGTTTCGGTAGCGCATTCATGGTACGAGGGACAAAGTCCTTTTCAATAACTGCGTAGGATGGACTACGTAGACAGCTAGGAATGGGATGTTATAGCCCTCTTAGGAGCGAGGGCCACCGCGGTCTGTGGAGGCGTGGCGGGTTGGCTTGTGCTTTAAAACATCCCATGTTTTCGCCGTCTATGATACAGGACCCCTGGTTCAGTTCGACTACACATGCATGTACTTGCAGCAACAGCGGTGGTAGTAGCGCCCTTAGGGCACGCTGTCGTGCTGTTCGGGAAGGTCCCGATGCACAGCCTGCCGCACGTGACTTGTCCAGGGCAATACGGGTGTATCCCCATGTAAGAAACGCGCACTCGCCCCTGCTTCCGCCAACCATTATCTTCAGGCCGCTGCCTATGTTTGCTACAACTTGCACAACAACAAGCTTCAGAATACCATACCCATGGTAGCGCCCTAGAGGGGGCCCAGCGGCACAGTTGTCTGCTACCGGGCACCTAGCGCAGCACCACCGGCTTCGCAACCACCGCAACCACCTTCCACGAAAACCACTGAGGACTTCCCGTGGTCCGAGAGACCTGTGAGCTGTGACCTCCTGTTACTCCCCTCCTCCCTTCCCCCCCACAAGAGTCACACAACGATGTCGTCTCGCGACAACTCTGTATACAAATTGCAATAGTGCCGTACCGACTCGTCGGTATGTAGCGGCAGATAAAGATATTCGACGAACGCGAGTTTCATTGTCATGAATCCAAATCATAGTCCCGGTCCCGGTGGTCTCAACTGAAGACGAGCAGAGTCACTGTCAAGCTGCAACCCGGTGCTAATTCCACAAAAACGCGGCGGTACATGAAACATATTAAGCATAGCGCCTTTCTGCGGCGCCTGCTTGCGTCTTCTTCGCGCGATGTCATACAACGTAACGTGTCACTAGTAGGTCATAACTTCAAAACGCAGCAACGAGATGCGTCGCAGAACAAGTAGAAATAAATCAAGACGAAGCATGGTTGCGAAATAGGCGTTTTAGCAACATCAACAACAGCAATTAAACAATAACACATGTACACATCAGTCGCATACACGCGGGGCATCCAGGGCCGCCGCCGCCGCCCACCACCTAACCCAGCCTCGCACCCGCCGCCACCACCTCCGTACCCAATCCGCAGCCGCTCCCCATTATACTGTCCACGTCGCCGGCCGGCTCCATCGCCCCTGAGCAGCTGATGCGCCGGGTACGTTGAAACCTTGCGCCCACCACCTCCAATGCGCCGGGAACACCGCTGCCGCCGCCACTCTGGCCGTTACCGTTACCGTTACCGCCGCTGCCGCTCGACCAGGCCGTAGCGGGGCGCAGAGAGCCCCGCACGGCGGCCATACCCGCCGGCATGACGTGCATGCTGCGCCGTACCTCCGCAAATGGATCCGCTGGCGCCGCCGTCGGGGCCCCATACGCTGTCGGCACCTTACCCGTCGTGACTAATCCGCCGCCACCGCCGTTGGTCCTCACCCTGGTTGGCTCCAGAGGCATCCCCAGTCGGGGTGAGGACTCCAGGAGGCGGTGGTCAAGCGGTCCGCCGCCACCGCCGCCGCCGTCACTGACGGGAGCTCCGCCAATGGTGCCGCCAGCGCTAGGAATGACACTGCCGCCGCCGCTGGCGCCGCCGCCACCACAGCCAACAGGCGCGAATACGTGCGCAGCCGTGTTCCGACTGCCTCGCACGCCAGGCGACGTGAGGCCGCTGCCACCGCAGGCAACACGGGCTGTGGGGCCCGTGCCGCCGCCGCCGCCGCTGCCGCCGCCGCCGCCGCTGCCGCCAAAGCTGCCGCCGCTGGGTTCAACGAGCAAAGGCGGATTGCCGCCGCCGCTGACGGCTCCGCCAGCGCTGCCGCCGGAGGTCCGCCGCCGCGTGTCAGACAGCAGCACCGCCGCCACGGCGGTCCGCCGCGCCGGCTGCGACATCGACGTCATCAAAGTACGACAGCCCTCGGCGACGACAGCCCTGCCTCCGCCAGGGGATGACGGCGGCGAGGGTGGTCCGCTAAGAGAGCTTGCATGGGCGTGGTTTCGGAGCCCGCAGGCTGCAGCCTCCTTCACAGCGGCGTAGCTAGGTGCCGGTGTAGCCCCGCCACAGCTGCCGCCGCCGCCGCCGCCGCTGCGAGTGATGGGCGCCCTGGGCGGCGGCCAGTTGTGCTGCTGCCGCTGTGGGGAGGTTGGGGAGGCGTCACGGAGGGGGTACACAGTCGCAACCGCTGTGGCGGCGGGTGCTGACGTGTACGGCTTCACACCGCCCGACACCCCGGCGGGTGCGACCCAAGCGGGGTGCGCCGGGGCTTCTCTGATGGCACCTGGGTGACACTGGCCGGGGCTGCGGCCCCCGGGGCTGGTCTGTGGAGGTTACGGTGCAAGAGAGGGGAGAAGGGGGCAGCATGAGGGCGATGGGCGCTACGGAGGGCAAAAGAAGGATGCGTGTACGGCACATGGTGCATAGTACACGCGTCGATAACGGTGTCGTGCAGCGTTACGTCAACGGTACTGCATTTACATCAACGGTGCCAGCTCACCTCCGCGACACCCCCGGCATGCATGCCAGTGGAGGATGGCACCCTCGAGGTACCCGGAGCCGCAGCCGCCGCCGCCGCCGCAGCCGCAGCCGCCATGGCTTGTAGCGCCTCCGACACATGCCTGGGTGCGGTGCGCGGCACGGGCGCCAGCGGCAGGGGCGCAGCCGCAGCAGCAGCAGCAGCGGCCTCCTCGTCTTGCGGGAACTGCAGGCCCCCTGCAGGCTGGTGCTGCGAGTAGTTGTGGTGGTTGTGGTGGTGGAGGAGGTCGTTGCAGGCGGGGTGAAGGGGCAGCGCGGAGGCCTCGCAGGGGTCGGGTGCGGGCTGCAGCAGCAGCGAGTGCCGTACCTCCCCCGCGTCGTAGGCGGTGCGGGCGAAGTCGCGGATGATGTCGTCTGGGGGGGGGAAGGAGCGGAGGAGGGGAGTGGGAAAGGGAGGGTGAGAGGAGATGGGAAAGCAGCTGAGCACGCCGGTACCTGTAAGCGGTAAGCATCAGTCGGTTTAGCTGCAACTGGGCACGTGGGCAGCTGAGGCTAGTGAGGCGGTGAGGAGCCAGGCAGCGGTCATGGGGGCACGTCCCTTCCCTCTCAAACCTTCCTATTGCACGGTCCCGCGGCCCACACGCGCCCAAGCCCGCCTCCGCCTCCCCACACCCACCTGCACGTAACGCCCGCCGCCGTCCTCCTACTACTACTCCGTCTCCTCCCCCTGCCGAGCTTCCCTGCTCCGGGCCTCCCTCCTGCCGCGCCTGCGCCTGTCCCTGCCCCTCGCCCTCGCCTTCCCCCGCCGGCGTCTGCGGCTGCACCGGGCACCCGGCGGCCGACTCGCGCCCCTCAGCGGGTCCACTGGAGCTGCTACCGGTAGGCGCGCAGCTGGCGCCCAAGATAGGCGCGGAACTGGCCAACGGAATAGGTGCGGAGCTGAAACCTCTCTGGCTCGCGACCCGGCCCTGCGACTGTACGACCACGACCCGCTGCTGTTGTTGCTGGGCCTGCAGGGCTGCCTGTTGGCTTTGGTAGCCGAGCTGCGAGAGGCTGATGGGCCGCAGGGCCGCACCCCGGGCGGCAGCCAGCCGGCCGATGCCGGGAGCAGCAGCAGCTGCTGCACCAGCCGAGGAGGTGCCAGCCGCCGCCGCCGCCGCAGCAGCAGCAGCAGGATTAGCGGCGCTGCTGGAGGTAGCGGCCGCGCTGTCGCTGGGTACGGCAGCGGCTGCAGCTGCTTGGTACTGCTGACGTTGCGGGACAGGTTGGGACTGAGGGGAGCTGGTGCCCGAGTGGTCCTTCCCGGTAGGAGCCGGGGGGAGCGGGGCGTCGGAGGCCGCAGCAGCCCTGCCGGCCCGCAGTGGACGGGCGCTGGCGGGATGAGGGTGCTGGCTGGCATGGGGGTCTCCGGGGGGAGACCAGGCACTGCGGCAGTTGGTTCGGGCGGAAGCAGCCGGGGCCTCCGTAGCGGCGGTGTTGGTGTTGATGGCTGTGCTGCGGCGGTTAAAGGGCGATGTGATGCTGCGGCGCCGAGAGCTGGATGTGGGGGTGAGGAAGTGCGGGGAGAAGGAGTGCGAGTCTACGCTGGCGGTTGTGCGGAGGGCGCGGGCTGGGGTGGTGGGCGCGGTGGAGTCGCGTTTCCCTTCGGTGTCGGAGTAACGCGGCTGCCAGTCAAGGATGTCAACGTGGCCACCTACGGATTTTAGCGGGCAAGGGTATGGTCAACACGCGTGCGCCCTGGTATAGTTGGAGTTAAGGTAGGCTTCCGATGCGTACCTCCTTGCCGGCCGAACGAGGAATACTCGTGCCATCCCTGTGCGGCCACTCTTATTTCACTTTGTCTTTCTCGTTCCACAGGACAGTTTACGCTCCTCTTGAGCTGATCGACAAGCTTCGATGTCTGGTTAAAAACGTCGGCGTAACTCTCGTGCACCGGGACGTCAACATGATGCTGGCGTTGAATCTGGAGTATAAAAACATGGGCAGTAAATGGTCATACTACTATCCAGCCTGGCTAGGATGACGGTCTAAGGGCGACCGCCGCGACCCCCAGCACGTCAGCCTTGGCCGAACAAGCTTGCTGCGCACCTGCGCGATGAGCGCTTCATAACTTGGTTGCTTGGCCATCCTCGCTATTTACTCCCAAGAAAACGCCCTCATTCACGGTTTCAGACGCAACTTGGTATGGCTAGCGCGTCGCACCAAGTATGGACAAGGTGCAAATAGCTGAAACACTACTAAGCTTTACGTATGTGTAAATTGCTGCAACACGGCAATGCGGAAAGTCGCGAATAGACTCCTGGCTGGAACGAACCCAGCTGAACGTGCAGCTAGATACCTAGATTACGCTAGATTCGAGGGTTGCCGCTTACACAAGAAGCTGGCCGTTATTTAGTATAAACGTTCGCTAACTTCCATCTACCAATGCACATCGTCGGTATGGAGCAAGTTGCCTTGCACATGCCGACTTGTTGCTCAGCTGGGTTAGCAAGCCAAGAATGCATAACAGTAGGCCCAACATATCGCCACCACCATTTTCATAAGCCCCATCCGCCTCATTTTTCGCTGACAGTGGCGCGCTCGGCCGCTACGCTTCAACCCCGGGCATGCTGCTACCGGTACTCATCTGGCTCCAAGCGCAGCCTTCTCCATGCCAGGTCGGGCGGCCTGTCCCATACGGACTCACGCGTCTGCTGATTGTAGTAGAAGTGTCGGCGCGAGTCGGGCGACCATATCTGTGTTTGGGAGCGCGTGGAGGAATCCAACTGAGCAGCAGGAACGGCAATGCAGGCACACATACACAGCGCATGGTAGTGTGCAGCAAGAGAAGGAAGGGCACGTGTGCACCCCGACAGCTGCCGCAACCCATGCAAGGCTGAAGCTGCACTATTGGTCACGCGTATGACTGATAAGAAAAAAGTCAGGGCCCCTTGCCCCTTGCTTGGCATAGTGCAACCTCTTGGAAGGGTGATGGTTAAGTGAAGCAGGTGATGCAATCTCCCATATCTCCGTGCCGTTGGCTCCTCAAATGACAGCGTCTTCTTCACCCCTCCTTCGTTGCCCCCCAGGGTCCCCTGGGCTTCTCGAAGAACTGGGGTCCCTGGATCTTGCGGGCACGAAAGGCACGCACCTCAACCCAAGTCCACTTGTAGCGTTCAGGGTCCTCGTTAACGCGCTCCCCGTTTAGTGATAGCCAGTACCTATTGCCCGCTTCGTCCTCGTAAGGCGTGTTCCCTGGGTCCTCACGTTGAATGGCTCCGGTTACCTAGAAGCATTCAGTAAGAACTGTATTGGGTATATACGAGAACGGCGAATACGCATTCGAAGTGGTCGTGCACGCAGCATTTCCTTGCCTCGTTAAAGTATATCCAGCCCTGTTGTGCTTCCGCAAGGCCTATTGGTAAGTTTAAAGGTACTTGCTGGTCTGTCGCCTTAGTGCAGGAAAGAAAGTGGGCAAAAAGCAAGACTGTTGCTACTAGTGGCACCATTACAGCTCAGCAATCCTTAACCTCGCAGGTATGCGCAGCCATACAATAACACGCGTATTTGTACTGTACTGTATGTGCTTTTGCAAGCGAAACCTGCAGCGTTTAGTTTGCAACCGTATGTGCCGTATGCAAGCACTGAGAGGGCAACAATGAATCCGCGTATAGCCGCAGGCGCCTATGGGACAACTACTTCTTGGCAGTACGTGCATTACCCGAGCAAGCCGGCGCTGCAATAACGGAGTGAAGCAAAACCAACCGCAGCATGCATTGCGACGCTCCAGCCAATGTGCAAGCTTGGGAATCCAAGATGCTTGACTATGGCAGGTCCAACTTGGCGCGGCTTGCACATTCGCTGTCCCCGACGTAGTCAACTTCTAGCAGCGCCATTCCAGCTCCAGGGCTCCGGAGTCACCGTACCATCGTGCGTGTCCCAGTCCGCTTCCTAACATGATTTAACAGCATTCCAAACACCTTCATGTATATATGCTTGCAAATAACGCCTGGCTGGCATAACCGTTCGCGCTATCCTCGTCTTCTGTTCGTCGTCAAACCTTGCCCATTGCAATGGACAGCATCCTCCAACTCTTCAACGTCCTCTTCACAGCTCCGCACGCCTTGCCAAGCCCAAACTCAACCCCAAGCAATCCTCACACGTCCCATTGCAGCTCGCAGCCCCCAACAGCTCCTGCCCCGGTGTCCCCAACCATCTCCGCCATCCCCATCCTCGCACCCAACATCCCCAGCACAACACCTCCAGCCGCCAGCTCCCTCCTTGCTGCCACCTCCACACCAGCAGACCTCCCACACGACGCTCTCGAGTTAATCCTACAGCGCTGCGACCCGGAAACCCTCGTTCGCTCGGTCCCCGCGGTGTGCCGGAGTTGGCGGGAGGCCGCTCGCTCCCTGGGTGTTTGGCGCCAGTGGCTGTCACCTGTGCTGCTGGTGAGGCTGCACGGGTAGGGGCCCGGGACGCGCACTGAGGCGCGGACCTGGTAGGCTTGCGGGTGAAGTGCCCTGTGCCCACCACCCTACTTCACCTTACTGTCGGCAACACTGCGGCCCCCCGCCTGCCTTTCTCTCTGCACCTGCCTGCCTTCCGCTCTCGCGCACCTGCTGGCACCCACTTAGGCGCAATTGCCCTTTGCCCCTCATTGCTTGCGACGTCAGTATCGATACTGGTTTCTTGCTGCCCCGCAGGCCCAGCTTGAGCCGCTGTCCCGGCTGGGGCCCCCCCTGCAGCCCGCCCACCTCTTCCTGGCCGCATGCGGCCGCAACCTGCTGAGGAACCCGGTGAGGGGTGGGGTGGGGGTAGGTGGTTTAGGGTAAGCAGCGAGGCAGCGGGCAGGTAGCGGAGAGCGGACAGCAGGCCGTGGGGAAGGGAGGGAGGCAGGGTGGGACCCGTCAGAAGCTGCTGGAAGCAGTAAAGGCGCGGCATTGTGTGTGAGTGCGGTGCGCAAACGGCACCTCTTCTATTGCCCGGCACCCTTTCTCTGATACATACGGCGTAATGCTCGCGCTGCCCCTCCCTCCTGCCCCCTGCCTCCTCCCTCCTCCCTCCTGCCTGCCCCTGCCTGGATCACTCGCAAAGTCCTTCCGCCGGGACGCCAACACAACACCGGCCGGGGGGCAGCCGGGGGCGGCTGGGAGCGGCAAGTGGCAGCGGGAGGCCTGGGTGAGGGGGTCAGCGGGCCTGCAGGGGTGGGGGGGCCGGGTGGGGATGGGATGGTCCTTCTGGCTGGCTGGCTGGCTGGCGTACCGGTTCTCTGGGGGCTTGCATGTACCGGTGGCTAGGCTGGGAAGTGGCAGGGGGTGCAGGAGGCGGGGGTGCGATCGGAGGCGGAGGCCGCTCGCCTGCGGATCAGAACTGACAGACCAAACACAGTGCGAGGCGCCCACACTCTCCCATTGCGAGGCGCCCACCCTGCGCTTCACAACCCTCGACTGGTAGCTGGATGCACTCCTCTCCCGCCTACTCGTTTTTGTTCGCGTTACAAAACAACAAATGTTAATTGGTAACATTGTGCGTGAGTACCCCGCGCGCAGGTGATCACGGCGGCCCCGGGCGAGGGACTCGCCTGGGAGCTGCCCCCCGCTGGAATTAAATTGTACGGCAGCAAGAAATACAGCAGCAACGGCAGTACGGCAGCAAGCAGCGGCAGCAGCACCGCTGCGGCCACTGAGGAGTGCTCGCTGCCGCCGCCACCGCTGCCGTACCCCGTCGGTAGCCGTTACTTAAGCAGCACCCTCAACACTCGCGCCTCCCCGGCTTCCCTTTCTTCGACCTTATCTTCCTGGATGCCCTTCTCTCCCTCCTCCTTGCTCCTCTTCTCATCCTGCTCGCCCTCTGCTGCTGCCTCACTGCGAGGCCCGGCGCCGCCGCCGCCATTGCAACAGCAGAAGCAACAGCAGCAACGGCCGCCGCAGCAGCAGCCGTTGCTGCAGCTGCCTAGTTTGTTCGGAACGGGTAGCGGTGGGCTGGGTAACGGTAACGGTAACGGTAACGGTGGGTGTCGCAGCAGTAGCATCGGCGGCAGTCGCTACTTCGGCAGGGCGGCCCCCGGGGAGTTCCGGCAGCAGCAGCAGGGCTGTCTGGCCACCAGCAAGGACTGGTGCGAGGTGGTGCAGGTGCGGGTGGGTAGATACCGGTGGATAGCAGGAGGGCGTGGGGCAGGGAGGAGGAAGTGAAGGGTAGGGCCACATGCAGGAAAAGAGGGAAGGGTATCGCTCTGGAACCTTCCGAACAAGCCAAACGTCTCCCGCTCCGTCAAGTCCCCCTTCTTCCCCCCGCCCCCCGCCCCCGATCCCCTCCCCCCCGCCCCCCCTCCCTCCGCAGGTGATCGATCTGCAGGGGGAGCTGGTGTCCCGCGGTCTGAGCGGCGCGCAGGCGGCCCAGCTGCTGGATGCGGGGCTGGGGATGCGGCTGAGCGTGCACGTGGGGAGCAGGTGGGGGGAGCGGGTTGGGGGATGGAAGAGGGGGTACAGAGGGGGTACCCCCCCTTGACTACTGCCATCATGCCATGCCACATTTCGCTAATGATACAAACACATCGTCCGCAAAGACCGCAACGTGTACCGAGTCTCAGTCTCCTAACCCGACTCTTGTACATTTACCTTGTACCCTGGAACCTACCATGTTCCCTCCCCCACTTCCCCACCGCGCGTGTTGCTGTGTCCGCAGGTGGGACTGCGTGGGACAGTTCAGTGTGGGCCTGCTGCTGGACGAGGGAACGGGCAACGCAAACGGATACAGCGGCGGCGGCAGCGGACGACCCATGGGTCGCGAGCAGCACTCCTCCGGCCACCACGACGCCGCCACCTTTCCCTCGCTGCAATCCTTCGTCATGCGGCCCACGCGCCACCACTTCTACATGGTAAGGGCGGATGTTTGTACGTCATTTCACCGCGGTTCAGATTACCTAACCCCCTCCCTGCCTCCCCCCAGGGTCCCGTCATGTGCACCTCCGACTGCTGGCAGCGCTTCTGCTACTCGCTGCCCGCCTGCCCGCCCGGCTGCCGGCGCGCGGTGGTGGTGCTGCGGGGCCGCCGCGCCCCCTCCAGCCTGCTGGTGTCGCCCCTGCCGCGTCACTGCGGGGCCAAGTTCGCGGCGGCGGAGCTGGTGCTGCTGTGAGGGGCGGGGCGCGGGAGGGGGGAGGAGGGGGAAAGAAAGAAAGGGAGGTGACGAGAGAAGGGCAACTGCGACTGTGTGACGAAAAAGGAAGGTGTGTGGTGGCGCCCTGGTGCGGGAGGTACTGCGAGGAATAAGGTGACGGGGTGGGTGGTGGGGGTAAGAAAGAAGAATTCCGTAAGTGTGGGTGGGGATGGGGGCTCGGCTTGGTGGGCTGTGCCACATGGTAGGCGCGGTGAAGTTGGTAGTTGCATGTGCACGTCTGCCGGAGCGTGCGTGTGGGCGATTGGCAATGAGCCACCACGTGTTCGATAGTAATCATGTTGTATTTTAACATGGCGCTTGTAACATCCGTTTGCCGCGCATCTATGGCTGCCCATCTTATATTATATGGGACAGGGCGCACAGGCACCATTGGTGGATGCAAGGTGTGGGTTGTCCAATAGGGACTTACACGTCATGAGCTGATGAACGCATACCAGTTTTGCCGGGAGCGATTCGTGCGTGCATCCCAAACATGCAGTGTAAGTAAAGTTCGTGGGAGAATGGGGGAAGCACCTCTCGCAATTAACGACGACCATCGCAGCCATGGCAAATGTACTGCATGCCGCCAGGCGAATACCGACACAACGTCGAGACGAGTTACTACACACAGTCAATTGTACAACATGCTTCGAACAACCTTGCATTCATCCTTAGCTGTGTGGGTGGCGGTTGTATCTGTATCTAACCGAGGGGATAGGAAAGCGAGCTTTCCCCCGCCACGCTAAGTTGGAAGCAAGACGAAGACGATGCCAACTCGAGCCCCTGACCACACCCTTAACGTACAGGTTGATTGCCAGCAAACCCCTGCCGAGCAATTGATACAATAGTCAACGAAAGGGGAAACGAGGCAAACGCATACCATTTCTCCAAAATTAGAAATAACGCAACTGCAATAAACCCCCTAATCCAACGCGATGTTCTTTTCTGTAGGTAAGCCATTTGACCTCATATAGTTGAGCCACGATGCCATCCAACAAGCTTCGTGCCGCGAGGGCAGTGACTCGGAGTGCGGATCAAGCCCTCAGCGAGAGCCGCCTCCGAACAAAACTGTGGATTGCCGAGACTGTCGAGCACTTCCTCCAAGGTCCACCCAGACACTCCTAAACCGACGTGTTTCGTGCTGGTCGAGTCGAGTCGAGCATACACACATGACCCGAGCACCGACCCACGGGTCACCAAACCCCCATCATGGATCCAGCAGCATCCAGCAGGCTCTAGCGCCAGGCGGGGTTCTCCAGCGGCATGTAGACCGCCTTGACCTGCGGGGTGGGGGGGTTGGGGGGTGCAACGAGGTAGGGAGGGGGAGATGAGGAGGCAGTCACAGCATTTGAACAAAGGAATAGACAGGAATCGCGTCGACAGTTCTTCTAGTAGTGCTAAGTTGTGCCCATGCGTCCTTCTGTACCCTCCTCTCCCCTTCCAACAATGCTTAAAGCAGTACCCGCCATCCCACATGCGCCTGCATGTCTAAACCACCACTAGCGTCCCCGCACCTGCGTGTAGTTTGACAGCGCGTACTCGCCCTTCTCGCGACCAATACCCGACTCCTTGTAGCCGCCGAACGGAACAGCGCCGTCATACTGGGGGGAGGCGGGGGAGATGGGGGTGGGGAAAACGAGGGGGGAAGAATAGACGAATTAGGAAACCAAGTAGTCCTTTGTATGTGATCTCCGGTCCAACACCACCGCCCTGCCCTTCCACCCTGCCCCTCACCCAAACGCCACATAACACCAACCCCCTCCCTTCCCCCCTCCCTGCCCCCCTCCCTGCCTCCTACCAGGTTGTAGCAGTTCACCCACACCGTCCCCGACCGCAGCGCCCGCGTCAGCGTGTTGACGGTGTTGACGTTGTTGGAGAACACGCCGGCCGCCAGACCGTACGGCGAGTTGTTAGCGCGCGTCACCACCTCCTGCAGCGAGCCCCACTTCATGATGCTCTGCACGGGCCCAAAGATCTCCTCCCTCGCGATCTGCATGTGGTCGGCCACGTCGGCAAACACAGTGGGCTCCACGTAGTACCCGCGCTCGCCCGCCCGGCGCCCGCCGCACATTAGCCGGGCACCCTCGCGCTTGCCGCTGGGGGGGAGAAGAATGGGGAGGGGAAAAAAATTATATAAGTGAAACAACGAATCCCAATCGAGGGAGGGGAAGGGGGGCAGGTCAGAGCGGGCAGAGGAGAAGGATTAGGGAGGGGGAGAGGATGGAGGGGTTCAGGCACAGCGTTAGGTACAGGGTCCGGGATAATAAGGGGATGAGCACTCCTCCCCGTCTAGCATCCTCCTCCTGTGTGTCTTTGTCCCTCTTCTCTGCCCCCCCGCCCTCCCGGGCATCACCGGGACAAGCACCTCCTGAACCTCTTCTCCCCTCCCCTTCCGTTTCTCTTAGTTATTTCCTCTTTACCCCGTTTCCCTTAAGCTAGTGCCTCCCACCTGCTTTGTCCCGCCCTTCCCCTCCGCTGCCCCCCCCCCCATCCCCCCCCCACCCCGCCCACCTGTCGATGTACCCGAGCACCTTGCTGAACTGGTCGCTGTCCACCTGGGGGCCCTGGTCGGACTGGGAGTGGAAGGGGTCGCCCACCTTGCTGGGGGGGGAGGGGGAAAGAGGAGGCATGGAGGGGGAGGGGGCGGGGGGCGGCATGGTAGGGGAGGAAGGGGGGGGCGGCATGGGAGGGGAGCAGGGGTAAGGAACATGGGCACATGGCATAAGCCGGCAACCTTGATCGCTTGTCGGGCAGCAATCCCTCGACGCCTGCTGGGGAGAGTGCCTGTTGCTGCTCTATCCACGTCACGCTGCAGGAAAACCCCCTGCACACCGAAGCCAACACCGGACCCCTCCCTCTCCCCCTCCCTCTCCCCGCAACTCCCTCACTTCTCCCCCCTCCCCCGCCTCACCGCTTCTGCGCCGCCTCGGTTGACTTGGCCACGAACTCGTCGTAGATGCTCTCGTGCACAAACACCCGCGACCCGGCAGCGCAGCACTGAGGGGCGGCAGCGGGGCAGCAAATTGGCGGGCGGGTGCGACAGGGGCCAGGGGCTTCACGACATGACCAGTTAACAGCAGGGCAATGTCTGCAGCACCAGCCTTCCCCCATTCCTCACTGTCTACACTGTCTTCCTCACCTCAAAAAATCAGAAGACAATAAACCACCAAACGAGCACAAAAAAACCAAAGAACCCAAACACCAAAAGCTCCCCCAGCCTCTTCCTTCCTTCCCATTTGCTCTTCCTTCTTTTCATGTTTGTCGCTATTGAGTCGTCATCTTTAATTGTTTCTTCTTTTCTTCCTCTTTTCTTCTCTTCTTTATTATCATTTTTCTACTTCTCCTCTTTTATTTTTTTTGCAATTTTATCTTATATCTTTGATCCCCTTTCAAACGCATGCGCATGCAGGCCCCAACCCTCCTGCCCCCCGCCCCCGCTCCTGCCCTCGCTCCTGCCCTCACTCCTGCCCTCCCGCCCCTTCCCCCTCTTCCTCCCCCCCCACCACTTCGGCTCGACTCACGGTTGTTTCCACCAGGGCTTGTCAGCTACATGTACCACTATCACACCACACATTGGAATTTCTTTTTTCCCCCTCCCGCCCCTTCACCCTCTTCCCTCCCCCTCCCCCTCCTGCCCCTCCCCCTCTCCCCCCCACCTGTCCATGGTTGAAGAACAGCGCCATGTGTGCATCCGCCACCGCCTTGTCTACATCCACATCCGGGCACACGATGATGGGTGACTTGCCGCCCAGCTCCAGCGTGCACGGCTTCAACTGGTCGGCGGCGGCGCGGGCAACCAGGCGACCCACCTCGGTACTGCCGGTGAAGGCGGTCTGGGGGGAAGGGGGAGGGAGGGAGATGGGGAGGGAGGGAGGGAGGTGGGCCGAGACAGGACAGGAGGGTTGGGTAGTAGGTGAGGGCTAGGCCCCAGGAACAGGAAGGTCGCATCCGAACGATTGTCAAGGACATGCGCGGCATGCGGCTCGCAGCCCATGTGACACAACCAAGTGCCCACGCAGCCCCCATCCCAGTCCTGGGCAACAACACACCTACACTACACAGGATGAAGCAGCAGCACTGCGCGGGGATCAGCGGGTCAGCGCCCGTACCTTGTCAATGCCCCGGTGAGTGGCGATGGCGGCCCCCGCGGTGGGTCCCAACCCAGTCACCACATTGATAACGCCGTCGGGGATACCCACCTGGCGGGGGGGGGGAGGGGGAAACATGTATGTATGGGGTTATACTGCGCTAAAGCATTGTCCAAAGCAATCCTGCCCCCGCCCCCTCCCCTCCCTCACCGCCTTGGCCAGCTGCGCCAGCTTGAGTGCGGTCATGGGCGTCTGCTCCGCGGGCTTGAGCACCACCGTGTTGCCGGCGGCCAGCGCGGGGGCCAGCTTCCAGGCGGCCATCAGGAGGGGGAAGTTCCAGGGGATGATCTGGGGGGCGGGGGGAAAGAGGGGAGGAGAGGGGCGGGGAGAGGTAACCTACTAAAGACGTAAAGAGCAGCCGTTGCAGTGCCGGTTTTCATGCGCCCCGATGCCCACTCACCCCCCCAATCCCCACCAGCCTCACCCCACCCCCCACCTGCCCCACGACCCCGATGGGCTCATGCATCGTGTACGCCATGTAGGGCCCATCCACCGGGATGGTCCTGCCGTGGATCTTGTCCGCCCAGCCCGCGTAGTAGCGGAAGTGGTCGATGGACAGCGGCACGTCAGCAACCCGGCTGTAGAAGAGGGGCTGCGGGCGGGGAGGAGGAGGAGGAGGAGGAGGAGGAGGGGGGAAACACATGACAAGATGGAGCAACGAGGAGGAAGGAGGAGGGGAAACAAGGAACGGGAGGTGGGTCAGTTGCAGTGAAGCAACCACTCCAGCGAGAGTGCTATCTACAAGACTACAAAGCCTACAGTCCAGGGGCCAAGCGCAGCGGAAGCACCATCCCGATCCGGCCCCATACCCCACCAGAACCCAACCCCTCCAATACCGGTAGCTAATTTTACCACCCAAACCCCTCTCTCCCCCCCCTCCTGTCCCTGCAGCCTGCCACCCACCTTGCCGTTGTCCAGCGTCTCCAGCGCCGCGAGCTCCTCCGAGGCGGCCTCCATCGCGTCCGCCAGCCGGTAGAGCAGCCGGCCGCGCTCCTGGATTGGAAATCGAGGGCCACGGAAATGAGCTTGGAGGGAAGGAATTAGGAAAATAAAGATACAGCGGATGCCGTTGAATGATAGACGGTCAGGATTTGCTATGAGGCTTGCCGTTGGCATGCCAAGGAAGAAGCAGCTACCAGATAGAGGATGAGAAGAGTGTCGCACCTTGGCGGTCATGCGCGGCCAGGGGCCGTTATCAAAGGCGTGGCGAGCAGCGGCCACGGCCTTGTCAACATCAGCGGCATCGCCCTCGGAGACGTCGATGAGGACCTCCTCGGTTCGGGGATCCACCACCGACATCCTGCGCCCCGACGCAGCCTCGGTCCATTTGCCACCAATGAAGAGCTGCACGGGTCAATTAACAAGCAAAATAGTTAAGCAGATACAGGTGATCCTGGAAGTTATCCCTTTCGCGGTGCCCGAAAGAGTTGCTTCCACGTCGGATGCAACGAAACAGGGGCCGCGAGAGACTCCGACCTGAACGCAAGCTCTAACTTAGACCTATCGCTAATCCTACGCCAAGCATGCTTTCATGCTGGCCTTGCACCTTGCGCAAGCAAAGCATAGAGTGAAACCACGCTCACACCTTTCCAGGCAGGCGTTTAGCGTATTCAAGAGCCGCCTGGACCTCCCGTTCGTGATCAGCAAAAGCCCTGAATATATGAGGAAGTGGATCTCGTTACGCAGCTGACCTAAAGTATCCTATCGGACTGGGGCTCTACTTCTACACTTACGGCTGCGCGGCACTAGAGAAGCTGCGGCTAACACTAGAAAGAAGTGGCAGTAGTGACTGCTGAACGCGACCGCTTTTCCGGGCCGCTGCGAGAGCTGCAAGAGCTGCCATCGTTAGTAAAAGGTTAGTACCACTGCCTTCTTGCTGGGGACAACTTATAAGGGATCCCAGTTAAAACCTGTTCGCAGTTTACGTTTGTCTTTAGTGATCCAGTGATGCTTGACGTCAGCTTTGCCGTGCGGCAGTTGGCAATTAAACCTGATCTGCGTCAGGTTCAATTCATTTATGTTCAGTTATTTCTAATTTTACTCTACTATTCGGCTTACATTCTGTTGCACATACCAAGATGTTGGCAAATGTGTGAAGTGGTCAGCATCCAAACTTCACAGGGACCCAACTAGACTGCAACGCCTTTGCGATATTATCAATACCAGCTACTGACTGCCACCTGCAACATATGGTTGTATCTGGCTTTAACCTGGGGTGCACCTGGAGGATGCCTGAACGTAAGCGCCTTAATGCACTTCAAGGCTTTCTAACCACCAGCCCAGTCCGCCAATGTCTAGGATTAAAGAAAGGTGACCTGGATAAGACATGGGCAAAGCCAGGGCCTATCGGGTCCTGAGGCCCTGCCGGGATTGCACACCTCGTGCCCATGCCTGCAACACCCATCCCGGCGTATCAACCCACCATCCCTGAGGCCTCTTACTGTCAATACAAGCTCCCGCTGGCAACGGTTTACAAGCAGCAAGCCAATAGCGTGTCATCGCTTTCCATGATGTGAAGTCTGCTCCAGCCGTTTGCCAGGGGTAAAGTGCAGGCGAGCACAATCGGACCCCAAACGCCGAGATGGCAACAGAGACCTAGATCCAAAACGCCTCCCACGGAGCTTCAGATACCTAACTAAGCGAGGGTTTGGGCATATTTGCCATGCATGTGCATGCACTCCTGTTGAACAAAGACTAGCTCCGGGCCCCCCACGCTCTCCCTGCCCTCTCGATAATGCACCCCTGACAGCTGCCCCTGACTCAACCAACTGTTATTACGACAAACTTCTAACTTCATTTCATAAATCAAATAATACCTCTGGTACGGCAACACCGAAACCACAAGCAGCTCCTCGGCAGCAGTAATAACCGACTCTTACCTCCTCAGCTCACTCAACCCTGCAGGTTGCGCCAGGTGCACCAGACCTTGTTACTTCAATTCCCTTGCAACGCCCACTCGGCTGACGCCTGACCCAGTAACAGCGACGGTCACCATGCAGGCTTCCAAGGGGAGGGAAGGGGATGAGATCGCCGCCGGCATGCGGAACGTCACTCGGCAGGTGACCCCCGCCCCTCTCTCGGCAGGGTACCCCCACACCAAACACAACAAGCCACTCAGGGTTGGAGGGGCAACGAGCACAACCCCTCAGACGCAACGGACAAGACAGTTGACTGCAAATCTCGTCTCAGCACATTCGCACAATTCATTTCAACTCCGGGTTGTTTCAGCTTGGACCAGCATCGCAGGCCGGCGGAATCGGCAATGCAGCACTGCAGCAGGCCCCACGCAGCCCCACAGTGCATCACACCGAGACAGTGCGGTTAGCTTGGAGACGGACAAAAACAACAATATGAAATGCATGCATGCTTTATGCAAAGAGGAGGCTTGCTGCGTGCACGCTGACGCACGTCAGCCGCACATACAGCATAAACCCCACCCAAGCTCCTACTATCCTACACCTACAGCTATCCACTGAGTAGTACATGCGACGCCTGACCAACGCTACGCTAACAACGTATACCATTGCAGTTCTACCCTAGCTTCCCAGCAAAGCGGCATTGCTACACGCCTGTAGCTGTGTCTCAATCATCATGCGATGCGTCAAATCTCCATCCTCTTGCAACTAGCGTGCTTGCCACGACGAAGCATGCCCGACGAGCAAGCATCGATCCAAGGACCTGCGTGCATACCTACGGGAACGCGCAATCAGTGCATACCCCGCCGCCAATGCTACCTCGTATCACTCGCGCCCCTTCCATTGCTGACTATCATCGCCGTAGTTTAAACACGATCACCATCCTCGCCGCTCCTCGCAACACCGCACAAGCCACACCTCGAGCCCGCTGCTGCAGTAACTGCCTTGCACCTCCTACGCACTGGCAGCACCGCCCACAACAACTCCCTGTCCTCCACTGCCTTATCACGAGACAGCCCCGGCCCCCAAAGTAGCCCCTCACCCCAAACATGGCCTGCTGTGTCACTGCCAATAAAGATACAACTGCGCCTACCTCCTACAGCTACTGCGGATGCTGCTGCCGCTACCTACCTTGTTCCTAAACACCTAGCGTTCCACCTTTGCAACGCACTGTCACGCGCCTTGACAGCAGCTGCCGTCGCTGCTGTTGCTGCCCCTATCTTTAACCTCGCACCAGGCGCCATACTCCGCCTCATACCTTACCGGCAGGTAGCATCCACCACTGCTTTCTACCGCACCTCTGGCCACCACCCCGTTGCCTGTCAGCTTGTCCTGCCACTGCTACTGCCACTGCCACCACCACTACCTCCTCCTGTACCAGCTGGTCTAGTTAGGACTGACCAGCTTGTCTGCTACACTGGCAAGCTGACCCCGTCCGCTGGCCGCTAGGCTGCTGCTGCCACCACCGATGTATGCCGCTGGCCCCAGGCACCCGACGCTACTGC